>PVKZ01005071.1:27189-62048 GCA_004027375.1 Macroglossus sobrinus
ATTTGCTTAAACTAATCTGACCTTGCAGCCCCCTCCTCTCCCGGGACCCTTCTGCATTTTTGGGTCATATAAGGAAATGGAATGTTCTGCGGTTCGATATCCAAGGCAACCGTGATTATGCAAATCCTCCCCTTTATATACTCTACCCCTACCTACAATAAACGAGGCTTGATCAGAACTTTGTCTTGCCTCCATTCTTTGCGTCTCCTGTCCCCCATTCTCTTGCAGATTGTCTCCTCGAGTCTCAAGTCTGGTCGGAGCTCCCATTAGTCGTCCCGTGGGAAGGGACACTAATTCAAGTTCTTCTAGGTAGTTAAGAGAGGGGCAGAAGTTTTTCTTAAGCCTGAAGCTAAAGTTGCCCTGACCACAGATCAATACCACTTCTGAGGGTGGTTCATTCTCAACCTCCGCAAGAGGGAAGTTTCCCCTTAATATCTTCAAACATTTTCCCTGCCATACCTCCGTCAGAGGGACGTGTCAGCTACTGAAATGTGATCAAGTCCATTTGTCACCATCTCTTCTGTCTCAGTCCCCCAGAACCTCTTCTCTTCCCGTGTTCCCCATAGAGCGAGTACCCCAACCATCTTCCTGGGTGTCCAAGTCAGACCCCATAGTGTCATCCTGCTGCTAGGAACAATTTCTGCTTCCATGGAAAATTATATGTCGGCGAGAGGACATCACTATGATGAGTGTTCTGGTTTCATGCAGCCTGTTGTACAACTCTGTGAACTGTACACACCTGATACAGTGCAAAGTAATTCTTAGCTGCACATGTGCAGATTCTATCCTGTCTTTTAGGGATTCGGTTAAATTCTGTCCCCAACTGTGGAAGAAGCTAATTGGGCCTCCGTATGCACATTCATTTCAAGATGCCTCATCTATAAATGTGTGTAAGTGTTTTTTTTTCCAGTTTCTTCCTTGAACCAGTTATAACATCTGCCTCATTTCTTCTTTATGAGTAAAATAAAATCTTTAACATGTGTTCATTTTATATCCTTATGGAAAAAAATTTTAACACTGCTTTTTTTTTTAACCTCATAGCTTCTTGTCCTTCGTTTTGTTCCCTCTGCTCTCTCTTTAAATGTCTCTCTCATTCGTCCGTCCCCACAATCCCGTTGCCGCTCTCCCAGTTGGGTCACCGTCGTTTTTCACATAGAGAACTGCACCAGGCTCCTAATCAACACCCTGTCTCCAGCCAGGGTCCCCGCCCCTCCCCACCTTCTGCTCTACACTCTGTCTCCCCCAACTGCAAACCCCGTGCTCCCCTCTCCTGCCTAGAACTCCTCAGAAGCTTCGCCTCGCCATAGGCCATCGGCCACGTTAAGAAGTTGAGCCTTTCTGAAGCATGGGAGCTGGGCCTTCTCACATCTCTCTTGCTCCCTTTCCTCTTCGACCTGAAGGTCAACCGCAGTTTCTTTGAATACCTTGTAATGCCTCGCTGACTTCGGGCCTTCTCTTGCACTTTTTCTCCTGCCTACCTCTCTTCCCCATCCCCCTTCATGGGGCTGGCTCCTAGGCACCTACCTATGATGTCTCAGCTGAGATGCGTAGGGGAAGAAAAAATCTTCCCCCTTCTGCCCTCCTAGAGTCAATGTCTAGGGCCTGCAAACCAAACTGGAAAAAAAAAAAGAGAGAGAGAGAGAGAGACAGGTTAACAACAACAACAACAAAAAAAACAATTTTAATTGTATCCTTTGCATGGGAGTTTTACAAAGAAAATGGGGCTCAAAGAGGTGGCCAGATGATTGGAGCTTATATACCATCTTAGGCTAAACAGAGGAAAAGGGGTTTGGGGCTTCTGGACTGGGGGTGGTGCAAGTTAGTGGAGAGAAGGAGAGGACTGTCTGGCAAATAAGGATTGTCTCGTTATGCACACGAGTCTCTCAGAGGATGGATGGTCTGCAGAGTAGCTCTTCCCTACTACAGAGACATCTTTACAAATGGAAATTGTCTTTATACAAAGGGCAAATTATAGAACTTTATTTTTAGGCAGGTAAGGCAAGGTAAAGAGCTTTTCCTGCATCTGCTAGTTCTCAGTTACCTTTAGCTCAAAATAACCCATGTGCCAAAGAGGCATATTTTGTAGTGGACTATTCTGGTACCCTTCGGAGGTCATTTTCTATGGGAAGCCTTGTCACTGTCTGCCCTATTCTTTCTCTCTGGTAGAGTGTGTGACACTGTGGAACTACACTATTTATTCTCCAGAAGACTGTAATCTCCTCGGTGACATGGGTTGTCTTCTTAACTCTTGTAGCCACTAAGCCTAGTTTGGTACCCCACTAAGTATTTACTGGGTGCATATAACTCGGGGCCTGGGCTTTGAGTGTGGCCCAGGAATGTGGTGGTAACTTTTTCTGCTAAGATTTTGCAATAGTTATAAAATTTCAGAGCAGAACAGAGTCCAGAGATCATCCTCTAATCTTGTTTTTTTTTTTAACAGAGAGCTTAATCTAAGTCCTCGGAGCACACAGTGGGTGCTGCAGCTCGGCCCTGCAGGTATAACTAAAGTGTCCTGAGTTCTAGAGTCTCACTGCTCAAAGGGTGGCCCATGGGACCAGCAGCAATGATATCCTCCAGGGGCTTGTTAGAAATGCAGACTCTCAGGCCCCACTGTGGACTTCCTGAGTCAGAATCTGCATTTTAAATAAGATGCCCAGGTGATTCGCATGCACATTAAGAGTTGAGACATGCTGTCTGAGGATTGGCTAGCTGAGTGGTCTTGGACACATTACTTGACCACACAAATACTTCTATAACTATAAAATGAAGCTCCTACTCTATACACCTTATAAGGCTGGTGTGGAGATTAAAAGAGTCTGTGTACACAAAGCTTAGAATAAGGGCATTTAGTAAGACCTTGACAAATATTAGCTCTTAGTAATATGACACTACACAGAAGAATAAGACAAGCCTTGGGTGTCAGGCACCCATCTGAAGGGCCAGCCCACAAACAGATGCGTTCTCGAGAGTCAACGCTTGAAAACCCACTTTGGAGATTTAGTTCAAGGAGTTCGTTTTACTGATGTGTGATCTCTTACTTAGGAAAGAGTTGTCTGTTTGTGTGTCCTTGTATAGGGTCTCAGGTCCTCAACAAAGAATTTGCAGCAATGTGCTCTGAAGACCGTCAGGTGAGATCTGGGCAGGCCGCAGCACCCTCTGAGTGTGTGGGGCTGGGAGGGGTGGGCGTCTCCAGTGTGCTCAGGCATCAGAGGCTGGCTGATTGGACTGTAATCTGTGCACTCAGGAGCGAGGTGCTGTGAGGGAGAGGCTGTCTGTTGCCAAGCCCCACAGACACTGCTTCCATTAGAGAAAAAAAAATGCCTCCTGAGCCACTATATCCTTTCATTTCTTACAAGAAATTCCGCTCTGTTATAATCTCCTATACAGATAGGTCATTTGGGCAAAAAATTATTTCTCTCTCTGGGCCTGGCCCTCTATCTAGATTCTTTTGGGTAAAAGTTTTTCTTGAAACTGCTGGGTCTTAATTGCCTTCAGGTCAAAATAATCTGCGTATCAAAGTGGCCCCTTTTGGGAAGGCCTGTTCTGAACCCCTTCACCTACCTGTCCTAATACATCTGTATACTTAAATGGGATCATGACACATATGTATCACATTCTGCTGTTTGAGTCTCTCATTTAGCAATACATCACAGGCGTCCTTCCAGGCAGTATGTAGGATGACACTCCATTCTTCTTCAGCAGTACCTGGTATTGGCTGAATGGATGTAGCTTTATTTATTTGATCCCCCTCCTTGTATACATGTGAGTGTGCACGCATGCAAGCATTATTCTAGAGTAAAGTTTCTAGATGTGGATTTACAAGGTCACTAGGTTCATGTTCCAGTTTAAAAGACATTGCAAACATGCCTTCCACAAAGCTTCTGTGTCAATTTTTGTGCCTACTAACAGCACATAAAAGGTCCAGTTTTTTTCACACACTTAAACTTTTTTTTATCAATACAAGGAAAAAATGTTATATATATTATATACATAATATATAATATATGTTATTTATATAATTATATATATTATATATGTTATATATAATACATAATTATATATTATATGTTATATATATAATATATATTATTTCTTTAGTAGGTTGACTGTGTTTTCACATATTATTTTGCCATTCATATTTCTCTATGAATTCCCTATACCTACTTCCCCAACTATTTTTTTGGGGGGGGGCAGTATTTTCTTAGGTTTGTACAGGTCTTGAATAGTAGGCCACTGAACTAATGTCTTGTACATGATACTGTATCTTTTCCCAGTCTCTCTCTTATCTTTTAATTTGATTTTGTTTGCCTCATATTTGTTGTTGCCGGGCAGAAGCTTTAAAAAAAATCATGATATATTCTGTACATTTTCCTTTATGCCTTCTAAATTTGTGAAGTCCTGCTTTCCCATCCCAAGATTATCCAACCTAATACAGAACCTTGAATTTCATGTATACATAAAGAGATGATTCAGTTTGGTTCAGTAATAATACTTTACTTAAAAAATACAACCAACAATTGCCTTGAATTAATAGACAAGGCATACTTGTCCGACTGTTGAATGACATCCTTTAAAAGGAGGTGGATTTACTAGAACATGTATACTAGATTGAGTTCTCCAGACTTGCAATAGCTCTTTAAGTATTCTCATTCATGGCATTTGAACTTTTTTCAAGAAGGAGAATTAAAAATATATATATTTTAAAATCTTAATGTTCCAAGGGGATATGGATGGACTCTTCTTGCTTTTCTTAGTGTAAAGTAGATATTGAGCTTCTTATACACAAAATCCTGTACCTGTCACCTCCCTACACCACAGCTAGGGTGGATTCCTAGACACGTGGCCTGGAAGTCCAGGTGCCATGTGTTTGGGGATTCATGGAGGCCTCTTATGAGAAACCAGTGAGATGACACAGTTTAGGGATGTACAAGTTAATGGTGGATGAAACCAGCTCATTTGAGAAGTCACATCCCGGACAGAATTGAACTCCTCAGCTTCTACCTCTGCGGCCCTGGCACTGCCCTCTCTTGCGGAAGCTGCCTTCTGCCAGCCAGCCAGGCCTTCCTCGCCGTGTCCCCCAGCTCTGGCAGTGAAAGCGCCATTTCAAAGCAAAGACTTTCTGAATATTTCACAGCCTTCCTGCTTGGATATTCTGAAGGGCTCAGAGAAACCCTCTGAGAGGATGGAGTTTCAGAAGACCTGACTGACATGGCCCGTGGCGTGATTTCTTCACCGGGTCTCTGTCCTGCTAGTCCCCAGGTGCAGGGGCCACCCGCAGGCTTCCTTGAAGGTGTGGACATGGGGTGGCCTGAAGCACCCGTGAACCTAATTCCAAAATGGTTTGGGGTTGAGTCGAGGCTCATTCACTGTGCTCTTAAGCACAGGTGGACAACAGAGTCTTCGAAGATAAAAGGCTCAAAGCTGTGAGGGAATCACAGAGAATTCTCGGTATCCCCAAGCGTATCCCCTTCCGAACCAGGCCTTGCCTTCCCACATCTGTTTGGGGGCAGCACAGAGCCCCCTCCACCTAAAACTACTCCTGATGCCTCCTTCCCTCTCGCCTCCAGCTGCCTAGGTTGCTCTTTCCTTCTGCCTTGAAATTCTGCCCTCAAAGCAGCCCCAGGGGAGCAGGGAGAGGTGATGGAGAGCAGGAGAAAGGCCGAAATGAAGGTGAATCTGGGGCAAGCTAGGAACTTGTGCACATTTAGAGGATAAAGCAGGAGCCCCACTGAAAAATGGGCAGATGCTACAGACAGGCCATCCACAGTGCGTTAAGTTTCCTAGAGGTGCCATAACAAAATGCCATGAACTAGTGGCTTTTTGAACATAGGAAACTCATTGTCTCACAGATGCAGAGGCCAGAGGTCGGAGAGCAGTTGTCAGCAGGGCCAGGCTCTCTCGGACACTTGCAGTGGAAGGATCCTTCCTGGCCCCTTCCAGCCTCTGGTGACCCCAGATGTCCCTTGGCTCGTGGCAGTGCAGGTCCCATCTTCACACGGCATTCTCCCTGCACCGTTCACACAGTCTGTCCTGGAAGAACATCAGTGTCCATGTGCCGATCTCCGCTTCTCGTAAGGACACCAGTCATATGGCATCAGAATCCACTGTCACGACCTCATTTTTACTCGTTTCCATCTGCAAAGACCCTGTTCCCTAATGAGGTCACATTCCAAGGTACCTGCGGTTAAGACCTCAACATCTTTTCTCCAAGGAAGTAGGAGACACACAATTCAACCAACCCATTATACAGAGAAAGAATTTCAAAAAGCTAATTAGCACATGAAGAGATGGTCAAAATCTTTCGCCATCAGAGAAATGCACATTAAAACAACGCTTTCTTCCTATTAGATTTGTGAAAAATTAAAAAGCTGGTAATGCCCAGTGTTGCCTGGAATATGAGGCCAGAGAAAGAAATGCTTGTGCCCTGCCTGTGGGAAGGAAGGTGGACCGATTTTTTAAAATCCAAACAAAACTCTGAGAAGGTTGAGCCAAAGGTTGCAGGTTAGGAAGAGGAACGTGAAAGGCCTGTTTGTTTGTTTGTTTGTTTGTTTGTTTGTTTGTTCCGCTCCAATGGCCCTTCTGGAGAGCGGCCTTGCAGCGCTTGGCTACATTAAAAATGTCCCAGCCATTTGGCTTCTAGGAATTTCCCAGAGAAATTCTCACACAGTCCCCTCGTGAGACAGGCCAGAGGTGTCTCCTGCAGTCTTACTTACTGTGGTGGGGAACTGGGGGCAATTTGGATGTAAATGTGGGAGTATTCAGGGTAATTTTATGTTTAACTTTTTGAGGAGCTACCAAATTTCATCATATGTCCCTTCCAGCAATACAGGAGGTTTTCCGTTGCTCTACATTTTTTACCAACACTGGTTATTTTTGTGTGTTTTCTCTCTGTTTGTGGGTTTTTTAATAATAACCATCCTAACACGTGGAGAGTGGTATCTCATTGTGATTTTGATTGGCATTTCTTTCATGAGTAATGATGTAGAGCATCTTTTCATGTGCTCCTCTGTACTATTTTTTAAATCACTTTTTGTGTCTATAATGGTTTCAAAATGAAAAGCTCATATATATATATATACACATATAATTCACTCCATATCCATTTATCCATCCATCCAGCCGTCCGTATACCCCTATGTATCTCACACAATAATAGCATTTTGCTAAAACACATACACACAAAAAGAAACATAGTAAATGGATTAGAATGGTGGCCTATGAGGGGACATGAATGGGATTCGGAGATAAAGAGAATAAACAAAGCAGCAGAGAGGGCCTTTGAGAGGACAAAGATGATAATGTTCCCTGAACTGAGGGGCATAATTAACTGAAACCTTTACACATAAGTCCAAGATAGTAAAAATAAAAGGGAAGGCAGAGAAAAACAGTGTTTTAAGCCACTAGTCATTTCTGGTCCTGCCCTGCCCTTCCCACTGCCCCCTTTTTTGCTCCCAACAAAGAGATTCAAGCTGGGGAGATGTGGAGTGGGCAAGTCTGGTGATCGAAAGGATGGTTGATAGGAATAGGCAGCCATTTTTCTTTCCTCCCCTTCCCTCACTCTGCCAGCCGTATGGCCTTGGGCATCAGCTTCTTTTTCAGGAAAGTGTGGGAATTCACCTTCTCCATGGTTCTTTCCAGCTCTCACATTCTCTGGGTTTGAAATTCAATCTTAACTTAATCCAGCAGGACACCCAGGCCCCAAGCACTGCTGCCACGGGTAGGGTCACAATGCGAGCTGCTGCGAGGAACCACCCTCATCCGCAGATAGGAAGAGTGGACAGGTTGTTCTGTCAAAGGTGACCTCAATCCGTCTAAAGCCCAGGCAGGAAACCAAGGGAGGTTCATTTTTCTCAGGGAGCTGCCACTTAGGCAGCTCCAGCCTTCTCTTTGGCATTTCAGCATTTCCAGTGCCAGCCTAGACCAGTTGGTTCACAAAGAGGGAATGTATGTATTAAAGGGCGTTGTCGGTTTTTTGAAATCCAAACAAAACTCAGAGAAGGTTGAGTGGAAGGTTGCAGGTGAGGAAGAGGAACGTGAAAGGCCTGTTTGTTTGTTTGTTTTTTCCTCACTCCATTTAAATACTTGGCTCCTTTTAAATAAATGCAAGGAATGGCACTTGCCAGAAATAGACTTTAATAGCATATATGTGCAGGACTCAGCCCACAGGACTGTGTCGGAAAGGCTGACAGCTCTTCCCAGAGCGATTTCCCTGCAGGATGTGTGTGAGGAGATGGGCTTCCATTATTTACATTAGGGCAAGGACACTCACTGTTCTGTCTCACTGAGGAAGTATGGAGCTGGCATCTCTTCATTAAATAACTTTGGATTGTTTCTCGGGCCACTGACTGCTGCACGCTGGAACCGGCCCAGAGGAGGGGGTGTGACAGAGCAGCCTCTCCCCTGGGCGCCCCCCCCCCCCCGCTGTGTGGCCGGCAGGGTTTACCTCCTTGAACTTGCCACTTGGCTCCAGAGTCTCCTCAGTGAAAGTCCTTTTGCTCTGGAGAAAAGGCATTCAGAGATGCAAGGCACAACCGCTCACGGAAATTTACAGGTGACAGATGCCCCGCAGGAGGGCACCCCTTTTTCTTTCCTAACATCTGCACTCAGATCCAGCATGACGAGCAAGCAACATTGGCTTGAGGGGAAATAAATAAGTTAAGAAATTCAAACTCCACTTCCCAATTTACTTCAGAGAGCCTGTTTTCAGTATATAAATTAGTAATTTTTTTTTTTTTGCCATTTAGAAAACTGTGAAAACAAAATGTAGAAAAGAAGTGAAAAAAGATGTGTCATTTGAGGAAAAAAAAAGACCTGTTATATGTGTGCTGCTTTTAACTAGTCTCAATTCAGTCTCCAATGCGACTAGAAAACATAAAATATGTATATATAATAGCACACTTAAGCAAGAATAGAACAAAATCACTATTTGTTTTCAGCGACCCGATGAGACTCCCATATATGCCAGCACATGAGGAGTGACCTAAGAACTGTGCTGGCTGGAATAGTCACCAGCGGAAGCCCACACGTTTTAGGAAGTATGAGGAGTCGTACTGAGCAGCCCTCTCCCGGCCTACGGCGACAGCACATGTGGCCTGAGCTGAAGTGCAAAGAACTGAGTGGGCCAGACTGCAGCACGTGCCACACGACATGCTCTCTGCTTGGCGTGGCTGGGTGGCTAGCGGATCCCCCTTAGTGAACTCCCCCCACCCTGGCATGATAAAGGATTTCTCCATGAGAACAGGGTAGGGGAGGAAAAAATTTTCCTTCTACCCTTCTGCGTTCTTTGGCTGGTCAAATAATTGACATGAGATAGATTAGCGGGAGAAAAACAAGTTTAATTACACACATATGGGGACCCCACGAAGACAACGAGACCCCCAAACAAGGCAAGCCGTTGAGGCTTATATGCCATCCTGAGATAAGGAGTGGTATAGAGGCCCGTGGCTTCAATGGAATGGAGTTTGGGGGTTAATTAACAAGATGATAAGAAGAGCAAATGCTTAGTAATCAGTTATTTGTCCTTCCATATAGTTTGGTCATTCAGGTAAAAATTATCTTATCGCTGATAATAGCCCATTTTCTAAACCAGGTTCCCTATCTAAATGATTTAGGTGAAGATAAAGTTTTTCTTGAGTCTCCTGGGTCTTGATTGCCTTCAGCTCTAAATAATCCACATGCCAAAGTGGCACATCTTAGGGAGGCCCCATTCCGATCCCCTTCATGATCCCCTTCAATAGTGCACCAAGAGGGGGCTCCAAGCTGCTTAGGGGGGACCAACCAGAGCTTCTGGGCTCCTATGCTCTTCCGAACATGGGTCTGGGGGCTGTTCCAGTAACGCCAGGAAGAAAAGGGAGGAGAGTCTAGTTTAATGATTTGGGAGGGGGTGTGACCTTTGTGTCCTGGGAAATGCAGGGCGCTCATTAGCACATCACCCTGATGGAAGTCCTGCAGAAAAGAAGCAGAACTGGTTTACCTTGGAGATGCTTTATGAGACAGTCTTCCAGGAAAGAGCAGTTTGTAAAATCCCCTCGTGGGGGTCGGACACCAGAGAGTTTCCTGGGTTTGAGAAAAGTAACCACTTTCTTAAAAATGGCCAGATGAACACCCGGATAGAACCTTGCCCTGCCTCTCCGGCCAGGAGGAAGCACGGGTACAGCGTGGAGTCCTAGGAGACAGAATCCCCCCACCCCCCACCCCAGAGCGATGCTTAGTCCCAGTCGCGAGTGATGTAAATCGTCCACTTGGGACAAGAAACACCCGGAGGAGCTTTTTGTTCAGCCTTGACCAGGGGGCTCCCCTACAAGTTTAAGTCAGGAGGTTTGTCTGAGCCACTTGCAGGGTGACCAGCTCTCCCCAGTGTGTCCAGAAACCCTCCCGGTTTTAGCATAGCTGGTCACCTGCCTAAGGACCCCCCCCCCCTCAACCTGTCCTGGGAAAACCTGGACATTTGGTCTCCTTAACTCTCTTGGAAAAAGCAACGCATTCAATTCAATCTAGTTTTGAAAAAAAAACAATCAGAGGTTCGCTCAGGGGCTGCCTTTATCTTTGTAATTCCCTCTCTGCTTATTTTTGTTACCTCTTATCTGTTTCCCAGCAGCAAATCTCTTAGAAAGAAAATGGACTGTGGTTTGCTGGGGGCTGGGCAGGGTGTGGTGGTGGCTGGGACACGGGCCCACGCTCTGCCACTGGCTCAGAGTAGAAGAAATCTCTAAGGCTACGATGGCCAATGACAGCTTCAAGCGAGGAAGAAATGGGGACTTTTCCCCAGGACCCGTGGAAAGGAAGAGCAGGGTGCCTTGTGAGCTGACCTGTGCCCTAAGCGGCTGAGGGCAGCGAGCCTTCCCCGCAGGTGCACTGCCAGCCCACTCAGGTGGGGCCCTAGCATCAGTGGCCTTACCCTCCTCCCCCCACCTCAGACCTTCTGCCCCACTATGCACTTTGGGGATTAATCCTGTGCTTTGCCTGATGGCGGGAAGGGAGCAAGGAACCAATTCAAAACTTTAAAAATCATGAGCTCTTCTCACACTGCACTTCTCTTTCATCCTCCTCCCTTCTCACCTCCCTTCCCTCTCTCCCTCCCTCCTTTCCCTCCCTCCCTCCCTCCATCTTTTCCCTCTCTCCCTCCCTCCCTCCCTTCCTTCCTTTTCCCTCCCATCCTTTTTCTTTTCTTTTGAGTTCTCAATCTTGAGCCCCATCACCTTAAAGCCAAAGTGCTACTACTGCCCCCTTGTGTTTCACTGTTGGAAGGACGCCGTGCCAGGCTGCCCACGGGCGAGGAGAACCGATGACCTTGGGATGCTGTGGGTGCAGCTGCAAGGCTCGGGCGCACATGCCCACTGGGGTGACCTTTCGGATGGGGCGGCCTCACTGGCGTCTGGAAGCCATATCAGTGAGGCGGAGGAGTTCCCTGAGAGAACACCGTGATCTCGTCTAGACTCAGAGTGCTTGTGCGGTCCCTGTCTCCGTCTCTGCCGTACACCCAGAGCACAGTTGTGTCTGTCTCATTCATACTGAGTTTTCAACGCTTAGCATTACGTGGCCCATATTTACTGGGCCGGAGTCAGATTCCTATCACAATTACATGCATCTCATAATTACACATAGGCATGTATAGCAGTCGTTATTACCTTTTACTAGATGCTAGGAACTTTATATGTATTATTATTCTATGTGTTGACCACAAATACCGTATTAATTACTACCCCCGTGTTACAAATGAGAAAACGAAGGCACAGGGTAGGCAATGTGCACACAGTAGGTGGTAGAGTCAGGGTCTGAGTCCGGGCTGGTCCTAGAGCCCTCTTCTGGACCCCGACATCACGTGTCCCCCCTTTATTTCATCGTAGGGCAAGAGCATCAGTAAAGTGCACTGTTCCATCTAGAAAAACGATCCATTATGGTACCATTTTGTGAGTCCTTGAGTACTCAGAACTATTCCAGGATTCCTTAATAGTCTTAACTGCTAAATTCCCCCCATCAAATCGAGTCCCAGGCTTTGTCCTAGAGGGCACCAAGCAGCCATGTGCCTTGGGTCCGGGGCGAGGAGTGAATGGGACTGGGAAACTGGGCATGTTCCAGTGTGAACGCAGGGAGAGATGAGACAACATCGGGCCTGTGACTCAACGGCGAATTAAGAGATTTTTCCAGCTCTCAGTTCCTTCTCCCCTCCCCTCCCCCACTTTGACATCGTAAGGCCAGTCCTGGGTAACCCAGCCCATAGAGTTCTTCCAAGGATGGTGGACAGCACATGAGAGTAGCTTTTTGACCAGATGATCAAAGGGGGAAAGTATGATTCCTCCAGCCCCAGAGAATTGTGAAGAGGCCTGCAGAGGGAGGTAGGAGCCCAAGGGTTTGGGTATGGCTGGATTCCTGCCTCATTTGGTTTTGGCTCAAGTGAGAAAAAAGCCAAGGGCAGAGGCAGGACATTGTCAAACCAAGATGCTCCTTAGGACCCTGAAAATCCCTCTGGATCAGTTCTCAGACCTGCCCAGACCTGGAAAGACCAGACCATAATTTACACTGGTTGCAGAATTCACCCAAGAATCCTGGGAGAGCAAACAGTCATGGGGGGCTCCCCCAAACATCCAGGCGCTGTCTACAGGGGAGAAACCATCGGAGAGCTGAGCACCTTTATCCGAGACTTATAGACCACGGTTTACGTGATCAGATTGCATTTAGTTTTAAACCAGTTTGGACATTTAGTTAAACTTTTAAAATCATACAAGTCATGGGAAGGAGGCCAGATTATTTATGAACAAAATAAAAAGTTGCATTTCCCTTATATGCGGGTTAAATTTTGCAATCCCGATACAATATGTCCACCCAGGCAGACACATCCGAGACCATGCTTATATCAATTCTTCTGTTTTCACTCTGAGTTGCGTCTTCCTTGTTGCAGTTATTCGCTGGTGCCCAAGGCTTCCTGAGGCAACAGCCCTCTGTAATAAAGAGAGAAGCTGTGGCCAGGGGACATTGGATTAACGGAAGAATAAACTGACTAATGACAGTGCCCTTTGGCATAAAGATTATTTTGCACTAAAGACAAAGGAGGACCAGCAGGAAAAGCTCTTTACTGCCCGCTTCTAACTGCCTAAAAAGAAAGTATACATTTCACCTTTTGTAAAGGAAATTTGTATTTGTAAAGGTGCTTGGAGGCCAGGAAGGGAGCTACTCGGAGGAGATGAGCTTACCATCTGACAAACTCTTATCAGCATAAGGAAACATTCTTCTATTTGCCATGGGTTGACTCCCCTCCCCTCCCATCCTATAACTTGCCCTCCCTCCTCCTCCCGGAAGCCCAAACTCCTTTTCTTTTGGGTAGCCTAAGATGGCATACAAGCCTCAGTCATCTAGCTGCCTTCCTGAGTCGCACGTCTTTGTGAAACTTCTATGTATACATACATAATTATTATTTTTTCTCTTGTTAGTCCATCTTTTATCAATATAATTCGTGGGACTAGCCCATGAAAAAGGTTTTTCCTCCCTAGGCCCCCTCCATCTCTCAGCCCCTGGCAATCACTAATATACTTTCTATCTGTACAGATTTGCCTGTTTGGGTTTTTCCATCAAAATGAAATCATATGATAATATGGCCTTTTGCATCTGGCTTCATTCTCTTGGCAGAATGTTTTCAAGTTTCATCCATGTCATAGCATTAATCAGTGCTTCATTCCCATTTATGCCTGAATAATATTCCATTGTACGGATATACCCCATTTTATTTATCCATCCATCAATCAAGGAACATTTGGGCTGTTTTCACTTCGGGGCTATTGAGAATAATGCTACTGTGAAGATTTGCGTACAGGTTTTTGTATAGACGTATGTTTTTAATCATCTTGAGTGCACACCTAGAAGTGGACATTCGAGCTCACCTGGGTACTCTGTTTAACTTCTTAGAAACCACCCCACTGTTTTTCGTGTGGCCACCCCATTTGACATTCCCACGGGTAGTATATGAAGTTTTCTCATTTCTCCGCATCCTTGTCAATACTTGTTATCGTCCTGCTTTTTGATGATAGCCATCCTAGTGGCTATGTGAGTAGTATCTCGTTGTGCCAAATATCTTTTTGAAAGTTTCTGTTAACATTTTGGGTAGTGCGCGGATATTTCTGAGAGCTTTTTATATTCTTAGCATTGTATCATGATCTTTTTCTTTCTTTTAGTTTTGTAGTTTACGACTATTATGCCTTTCACGATTCTAAAGTAAACACTTCTGTGAGACTTTTTAAGCAAGCAACTAATTGTAAAAATCTATAGATGGAGTAATTTTAATTGTTTAATCTATGGAGCTATTTGTCTTTACAAACCCCCTAAATAAAGTTACCACAGGCTCTTAGTAATTCTCTCTGGTAGCATGGGGCAATCTCTGTGTCCTGTCACACTCTGTATGACAGAGATGTGTCCAAACTCTACTCTGTTAATAACTTTACTTTTTAAGTGAACTTTTACCCTTCATGGACTGAGGGGCAGGTTATATGGCTGGTTCTCAGTTAATTACAACTGCCATTATTTTTTTTTATTTGCAGTGCCTGAACAAGCAGTAAAATAGCAAGTTAAGTCACATCTGCAGTGGGACCGTGACTCGATCAACGTTTTTGAATAATAGGCAATAGTAATTAAGGTCATGGCAGTCACAGCAGCAGCGTTTCGTGGTAGCCTGGCTTCAGCAAAGGCTGTTTTGCAACACGTCTCCAGGGAGGGGGTTGGAGGGAGACAGAACAAAACACATGGAGGTTCCATCTTGCCTGTCTCTTGCAAACTGGGAATGGAAATTCTCGAGAATATCTTAAGTATTTTTTCAACATCAGTTTATCGGCTTCCGTTTCAGAACTCAGCACAGAACTCGTAGGTCCTACAAGGCAATATTTTCAGTCTAGTTAACAGTGGCTCTGAAAAGCCAAGCTCCTGAGAATAAAAACCATACGGGAGCATTACCACGTACCTGGGTGACAGGGTAGGCAGTGGGGGGAATTACAGCCCTTTCAAATTGGCTTTGCAAACCCAAGCCTATCAAATTCTTCCCAGTTCAAGAGTGAATGTGCCCTTCTTAAGGACAAAAGGATCGGGGCACGGCGAGGTCACGTGACTTGGGTGTGCGTCTTCCAAGAGGGGTCCCGGTGAGACGTCTGGCTCTCATTTAAGATGTTAGCTGCTCATACATCACCATTTTCCCAGAGCTGCAGCATTTAGGCTGTACGGGCCCTTTGTGCTAGCCTGGTATTTTATCCTGGTGATGGAAAAACCTCTTTAGGGAATAAAGAAAAATGTGATTCAAAGGCTGAGATGTTCCGAATGTTAGTCTCAAGAAGGGCTACGAGAAAGGAGGCCCAGAGTAACGCCGAGTGCTGTCCAAATGGACATCACAGCATCCTTGAAAGCGAGGATCCTGGAGGACAGAGGCTAGGTTCGGAGATGGACTGACTGTGTCTGAGGGTTACCCCCTTCTCCTGTACGCCTGCCTCCTCACAGTCCTCGCCCCCCAGAAGCCCGGTCCTTGCTTGGCCTCAGGGCCGTACAGTAGTTGGTCGAAGCAAGCTTCTCCGGGTCATCTGTGGATTCTTCCTCTCCGGTTGGCAGTGATTCTATTTGAAATCACGAGGCCATTGACACATCTCTGTGTCTCTTCAAAAATTCATGCGTTGAAATCCAAGCCCCCAAAGTGGATGGCACTGGGAGATGGAGGCCTTTGGAGGGTGTTTAAGTCGCGACTGTGGAGCCTTCACGAATGGGACTCGTGCCCTGTGAAAGAGGGTCTGTAGAGATCACTAGCTTCTTCCACCACGTGGGGACTCAGGAAGACGGCCTTCACCAGAACATGACCGTGCAGGCACCTCGACCTTGAACTTCCCAGCCAGGAGGGTAGCTGATACCATCTCCAGCTATGTTGCCTCAGTATCTACACTTCAAATCCCACTTCATTCATCCTCCCTTGACCTCCCTCTTAATCCCTGGAGCGCTGAGCAGTTTTAGTCCATGTGGGCTGCCATAACAGAAGACCACAGGGACTGGAGGGCTTAAACCACAGAAATTTGTTGTCTCACAGTTCTGGAGGCCAGAAATCTAAGATCAAGGTGCCCTCGGGGTGGTTTCTGGGGACCCCTCTCTTCCTGGCTGGCAGGTGGCTACCTTTTCACTATGTGTTCACACGAGGGTAGACAGAGTGAGAGAGAGAGAGAGAGAGAGACACCTGGCATTTCTTCTTCTTATGTGGAGAAAGGCCCAACTTTATGACATCATTTAACCCTAATTACGTTCCTAAAATTCTTATCTCCAGATACAGTCACATTGGGGGGTTAAGGCTTCGATGTATGAATTTGGGGGGGTAACAGTTTCATTCATAAAAACCAATAACTCACTTCTAAGGTTCAAACAGCTCTGATTGTCTGAGAATCAGCCTTTGCTTGTTCTTATTTTTCTAATTGTTCCTAGTTGGTCCTAACCCTTATTTTATAGCCCCAAAGTCACTGAAGAAGGACAGAGGTGGGTCTTATCTTGGGGTCCTGTGTCTTTCATGGGAACACAGAGTGGTGAGAGGATTTCTCGGCCATCCCTGCTCCCACTGACCACAGGGCTTAGTTAACGTTTAACATCATTGCTGAAGAAAAGCCCTCTGGGTTCTTTTGACTGGTCAGCCTTATCATACATGTTTTGAGCGCATACTCGTGATGTACATTAACTCATTCATTTATAAATTACATACATATACTACAGTCCTGCTATGTTGTATTATTAAAAATATGCATCAAGTCTTTAAAAATAAATAAAATTTTAAGTGAAAAATAAAAATAACTCGAAGCAAATTTATATACTTCCTTCCTACACTTTATTCTGGAGACCAATGTCCCAGGGTCAGGATGTCACAGAGGAAAGAAAAGCAATGAATTTGAAATCATTAATTTTAGATCCTAGAGCTTCAGCAAAATAAAAGACCCAGGAACCCCAGGTAGCTCCAACAGGCTGATTTCTTGCAAAGCTCTGGGTATTTTAGTAGTGAATATATTTGATGAATATATAAAGAATATTATGCTTTCCAGTGGAGGGAGGCAGGAAGGGGGTAAAAAGAAGAGCTTAGAGTTACATAATATAGGAAGAGGACCAGGGTTTGATTTTTATCTTTAAAGAGCCTTCGCCATTCAAAGCCAACGTTTGCCCTTTAGTTATGAAAATTTCACAGGAGCTCCTGGTTGTCACTGACATTAAGGACCGTTAGAAAAGGAAAAGTTAAATTTTATTTACTTGCAAATGAATCCAGGCTGAATGGATTGATGATGCACACCCAGCTTGTAGTCCAGTCACTTAGAGGTGAATTAACGCATCCTCCCTGGGGTGATAGGGTTTCACCTCTGAGGACCCCTGGGGGATGAAATGGAAAAATAAAAGTCTGGGCCTCCAGAGAGAAGCATCTATTATCATGCTAATGTGCCCCCAAGCAGGTGTGAGCATTTAGTTCTCATCTATGGCTTCCCCTTGGTCACATTTTGGATGCTTGTGGCTGCATCCCAGGTAGGTTCTTACTCTGGACTCCTTAAGAGTAATTTGAAAAAAGGGTAAAAGCACAAATCTCATACAGTTATGTGAATGAACACGTTAAAGATTTAACTCAAACTGGTGAGCTATTACAGCCAGTTCAATGGACATGTAAAAAGAGAAAGAAAAAAAAAAAGGCACCGACCTACAGAGTACAAAAATATTGAAATGAAAGTGCAAAAGGGCCCCAACATAGCTTTTGTATTAAGAGAGGGAAGTCAATGGAACCTCTAGGGAAAGGACAGGATTTGCATGTCTATAGCTAAATGACTCTGCATTGCCATCAGTTATACACAATTTACAGGGTTGTAAAACAGCTTCCATGCAATCCTGTGACTCCGGAAGTCTAGACAATGCAACGTTTTCCATGGAAATACAAATTTGTCCCCATTCCTCAGTGTGACTGGGGTTGTGGGGCGCAGGGGCCCTGGGCCCATGTCATACTTCCAGTCCCCGTTTTCTCCTCCTGTTCTGTTCTTGGTGTCGATTGCGGCTCCCACACAGATCTACACAGAAAGATGTCCCCCCAATTCCTGCCATTGTCCAATGAACTCCAAAAGCTCTGGAGGCTTTGCCTAGAAATAAATGATGAAGAGTTATTCACAGCCTTAGGGTTCGCATAATGGAAATACAGCCAGGCAACCCCCCAGGAGTGTTCCAAAGAAGAAAGAAACGTTAAGAGTTCTGTGGACAAAAAAGAGACCGCATACTAAAGCTTGACAAGCTCAGGGGAGGCCCTATGAACTCAGAGATGGAAAATAATCATAGGATGGTCTGAACATAACGATTTCTAACCAAAAGCAGGGCATGGCAGGTGGTCACCTCCTGGGCCTGTAGCTTTCTTGACGAAGGTCAATTGTTCCCTTAGGTGAGCTCATCTATTGTATTTTTGTATCTGAGGGAATGTACCCTAAGAATATCAGAGTAATTTCTTTTTCCCACACCTCAGGGCACAGCCCGCTACATCAGAGCGGGAGACCACAGAATCCCTCATGGTCATCTTGTCCCTGCAGACCCTCTCTATGTGCTGTAAATGCAAATTATTAACTCTCCTGTGTCCACCATGTAAAGGAAGTATGTGTCCCCTCATATTACTTTTTATCCAATCCCAGAGATTCCTGCCTCGCTTTCTCCTGCCCCATGAATCTACCACCAATGAACTTCCTTATGTCTCCTCCTTTGATTCTAATGTATACAATAAGCTGCAAAACTGCCATTCTCTGGAATGCTCCCTTAATCCGTTGAGGTTTTGCTTCCCAACTTGTCATCAGTTGGGCTCAAATAAACTCATTAGAATTCTCTCCAGGTTTGGACATCTCTTACGTTGACAGTTCTCACAGTCAAAAAGTACAGTCCCAAGAATCATCAGTCCTGCTTTTTTAGCCCCAGGAGTGAGTGGTCGAGGACATGTCCGGTGGTCTGGAACATGGGCACCAGGGAGTCGGGGCGTGTGCAGTGGTCAGGATCATGTATGTCACGTGGTCTGAGGATGTGAATCCTTCAGGGGTAGTCAGAGCGTTATCTGGAGGTCTGATATATGTACAGATCTATATCCAGACATTAATGAAGGACTGGAAAGTTCAATAAATGCAAGTTCCCAGGCTGGTTCAAACAAGAATAGAGTTATCTCCTCAGGCCTCAACCTGTTTGACTTCAGTAATTTAGCAGCCTAACTACAGCAACTCATGTTTATATCTTCACTCTATTCTTCAACACGTATAATATTTTTACTTCCCTTAGTTCCCACTCCCTCTGGGATAGCTGAAGAGAGGCTGGAGAAGGAGGACGAGGTCTGCTAAGCTCTTTCTGTTTCTGCTGATGACCTCTCCCTCTTTCCGAGCTCTGTAAAGAAGCCAAGCTCCTCAGTAAACTTGGGGAAAACATTAGGCCAAAAAATCTGTGCTCTCTGGGCCCATTCGTGCCTTTAAAATTTTATCCAGGTAGTCTGATTTTCTCATGCAAGTTAAATTTCAAAACAGAACAAAGAGAAGAACCTCTCCCTCAGTGGAAGAAACATGGGTGGGAGGTGGGTCTGTCGCCATCTTGGTCAAACGACCAGGTCTGGAACTGAAACAGAGCTATTGGGTCTTCTAGCCCGTATCCAGAAACAATGCATACAGTAGACTCCATCTGATATAATTCAAGTTCAGAGCTTTGCTGGAAGAATTAAATTTTACCGCGATCAGCTTGGGAGGTATTTTATTTAGCTTATCTCAAGCATGAACTGTTTTCTTGTTTGTGTTTCGTTCAGTTCCGTCTTCGTGAACTGAACTCATACTGTGTCCCTGTGGACTCGGAGATGTAGTGCCAGGGACTGAGATTGGAGTACAGAGGAAATAACCCACAGATATCAGTAACAGATGACTCTTGCACTCTAGCAGCTTATCAGTAAATGAGAATTTTTTTTTTTTAATAATGTGAAGGCTCCCAGGGGTCTCTTGGAGGCCTAAACCCCAGAACTCATAGAGTATTGGCTTTATCACATTTAGTTGATCAGAAAGTAATTACAAGGCCTGCCCCAGTCTCTGGGGGGATTAGCAATGCCACATTCCAAAGGGGCTTGCATGCTGGACTGGGAGAAATTGGTGACCACTAAAGAATTTACCACACATGCACAGAGCAGCATCAGGCATATTGACAGAGCACATGAGCAGAGGGATTTCTGTTGTAACAGGATTGTTTCTCATAGCTGTCATCATTTCAGCCATCATCAATGTCGTCATAGGTAACTCAAAGAAAACTCCGAAAGCATAGTAGGAGTTGCCCTTTAACAAGGGAAATGTACATTTTTAAAGTAAATCTCCATTTTGGGGGGTGTCTCCCTCTCTGTATCCGTAGAGAAGAGGATCGCTCTAAACCACATGAGCATCTTATCGATGAAGAAGGCATCGTTTTAAATCGAAATAACAGATCTTACCCTTATTTGCAATGCTTTTTTCTGAGAACTCTTCCATAACCAGCCTCCCTGTGACCTCAGCTTTCTGGTCTTGCCTTTAGGTGAAGATAGTCCTTAAGCTAGCGTTCTAGGCCTCCTCTTTGAGTTACTCATTTTTTTGCGGGGGGGGGGGGCGTCTCCTACGTATACCTGAGTTATCCATGTTATTAGACTTCTGTTTGTTTTTCTCTTTTGTTTTGGGGATCCCAGCTAAGAATAAAGAAAAATAGGAGGGAGATTATTTTCCTCCCCTACACAGAAACTGCTTTGCTAGGATGTATGTAGCCTCGAAGCTGGTCCAGACTCAGGCCGGAGCATTTTCTCAGATGACAGTGCATTAGGCTGAGCAGTCGTCAGGGCTGGGCCGAACCTCAGGCTGCTGCAGCCAGCCCTGCTGATATAGACAGAACATTCTTTATCTTCCACCGCTGACTCGAATTCAAACAGAGATCTCCTTAAGGTTTATTAAAATTGTTTGTCTATGAGCATTACCTATTTTGCATTTTGTCTGTGTTCAAAATTTCAGAGGAACTCTCCAAATCGCACAAGACATGATTCTTTCAGCTGACTTATCTCACTGTTTCAGTGTTTTGCTGTGGCGAGGGCAGCTGGATTCCTTTGTTTTCATACGGTAAAGCACAAGATTTTCCCTCTTGGTCTTAAAGCAAATCAGAAGGAAAATTATAATGAGAACAAATATTTGAGAACTCATCTAAGAATTCTTTGGGGGAAAAAAAACTTGGCTTGGAGAAAAGGGATTTCAATCAACACTAACTGATTTTCTAGGAAAAAGTGTTAATATTTTCCTGCTCCTTTAGTTCGGCACTGCTGGTTTCACTGTGGAGTCGGTGCATGCCACAGGGGGCAGAACACGCTTTGTTTCTGTCTAATGCAAGGCTTGTTGGGAACAGAAAATAAAATTGGGTACTAAAAGGGTATCAGTATCTTGATGGATAAAAAGTGAGTAAGTTATTCTGGTACAGATGCTATGTCTTATTTATTTTTACTCTCACTGAAATGACAAGCCCAGTCACTTACACACTGTAGGTGATTGTCAAAGTTTTGCCAAGCTAAATTATTGAAGACAGGTGAGTGGTGGGGTTTGATGTGTGCTGTTCATCTTTTCAGACGACTGTCAAGGACAACCATGAGTCTTCTGGGGGAATGTGTAGTCATTCTAATTGTTAACTACATTCCTGAAGGTTTGTACATCGTTATTTATTTAACATGGCATAAAATCCAAGGATGTGGCTGCTTTATCTTCCGCTTGGCTTACATGAGACTTGAGGAATGCTTACTCAGCTTGCTCTATTATTAATAAATAACATACATATTCAGAAGAGACTTAGATACTGAGGTAGGAGACGACTAGTTCAAACCAGGTAGACTTCTGACATTTTAGTGTGTACCGAGCAATGCAAACACTTTGCATTAGCAGCTTACGGAGTAAGTTTGATAGCCCCATCTTGAATTAATGGAATGGCTAGATCAGTGATTGGTTGTTTCTATGTCTCATATCTCGTCCCCCCCCCCCATTAAAGTTACAGCTACTAAACAACTGTGCTTCCTACAAACCCGAAAACAACACTTAACGATGGCCATACTTGAGTGAAGTATGTAGCAACCTAGAGTGGGTGGTCCCTTCTCCACGCAGGATTTATTTTCATTGTTTCCAAGCGAGAGAATAGATGTAGAGATTTCTCAGACAAATATGGTTTCTTGGAAATACAAGGAATCGCTCCCACCGGTGTCATCTGGAGGGCAGCGAGAGTCGCCGGGTAGATCACAAGCTGACATTACATCTCCGTGCTGGAGTGCTGGCCTTTAGCAGAGCCTCCAAGGAAAAGGCGGCCGAGATTGAATCAGGCTGCAGAAGAGCTGACGGCTGAGACTCTCCCCTTCGCGTACAAATTCCAGGTCCTTCGATAACACGAAATGTTATCTGTGCACGTTAAAATTCCCCATGACACGCGTGCCGGCTGTTTGTTAGACACCCAGGTGGCTAAGGAAGAAGAGAAGAAAAACACGAGTCCGTTGATTTCTTGGTAGCTTATCAGTTAATCTGAGCCATAGAAGATGCTGCGATTTACTCTGAAGATCATTCTTTGTGACTCTATTTCCTACCTTGATTTTATGCGCGTAAATGCCCGGGCAGCTATCAAAGATGAATCCCAGGCTTGTAGCTCTGTTTGTTTTCCTTTTTCCAAGACTCTTTCCATGCAGAGGAAAAAGGGGAGGGCACGGAGAGCCCTGCTATGGAGGTGGAGGTGGGAGAGTCAGGGCCCCCTGTGGAAGGAAGTGTGCAGAGGGAGGGAAGGGCTGG
The DNA here is from genome assembly GCA_004027375.1 of Macroglossus sobrinus. Lineage (NCBI taxonomy): Eukaryota > Metazoa > Chordata > Mammalia > Chiroptera > Pteropodidae > Macroglossus > Macroglossus sobrinus. Next base: position 49,977 of record PVKZ01005071.1, read on the forward strand.
GGCTCTGAGGGCCCCGCCCTCACAGGGGCCGGGGGTGGCGTCCACAGTGAGGGTGGAGCCCACAGGACCTGGGGGTGGCATCCAATGAGAGGGCAGGGCAAGGTCAGGCATGAGGTCAGCCTCCTTCGGTCTTTACCTCCGTTAGTGTTGATCCTGGATGAGGCAAGAGGTGGACATTCTTCCCTCAACTTTCCTTCTAGGATTTGGGGCAAATTTCTAAAATCTCCACCACATTTATCTCCTTCCTTGGAATCCATCCTTTGGGTTTGCGTGTGGGTAAAGTGGGTAACTTGGATGAGTCTGGAATGATCCATGGCCAAAGTCAAATGAAGTGTCTCTGACCAGGCAGCAGATTTACTTCATTTTTTCTCCCATGAGAGACGAAGGAACGAAAATCCCATTGAATGCAGTGTGCACATGGGCAAAGTTGCACTTGGAGCAGGAGGCAATTAATTCCCGAGAGAAGCAAAGCTCGGGTAGACCTTTGCGGGTCTCCTTTTGATTTTCTAACATTTCTGAAGTTTCCTTTAGAAAGGAGCAGGTAATTATTCAGCCAATTCAGCATCCTTAGAGAAACAACAGCAATGACGACAACAACAAAAACAACGACAGCCGTTTGTTTGATCAGTGCTGACGTAGGACAGGCACCGAACTAAGATTTGATTCTCGACTCCTCCACACAAACCTATAAATCCAGAAGCTGTGAATAGAGACCCAAGTGCCAGGTAGCAAAGCAGCTGCTTTCCTCAGTTTGTTTTGTCTGGAAATTTGGGAGAACCCTTTTCCAAAAATCTGACAACTTATAGCTTTCTTGGAAGAGGTCCTAGCAAGGTCCAAATGGCACTCCTCTTTATGAACATTATAAAAATGAGCACTTAATGTGTTCACCGGTGTAGAGAACCCGCCAGAGTGTCACTGATATGCCAGAATGTGCACCAGCCAGCCTGCAGCTCCTAATCACACCCCTTCCCAGTTCGTGGCATCCTGGGGGCAACTTTGCCCACTTCTCGCCCTTATCCTGCTATTCTTACTCTCTATGAAGAGGTTCACATGTTTTCTTTCCTTTTGCTTACAAAGGGATGAAGGGTAAATGGAGTGAAACCAGAAAGAGACAAGAAAGGGGAGAAGGAGGAGACTCCACCAGGGCAAAGATGAGAACACAATAATAATAATAATAATAATAATAATAATAATAATAATAATAATGGCATTTCACCTAAATCAGCCTGGTCCAGTGATTGCAAAAAGGCGAGCCTGAGCTCCATGTGGGATGGCTTTGGGGGCCTCCTCGTAGGAGGCTGATCCATGCATCCGCTTCTTATCGCTGCTGTAAAAAGTTGCCACAAACTGAGAGGCTTAACACAACACAAATGCATTCTTTTACAGTCCTCGAGGTCAGAGGCGGCCACGAGTCTTATGGAACTACAGCCAAGGTGTCAGTAGGCTGGTCACTTCTACAGGCTCCAGGAGAGAATTGGTTCCTTGCCTCTTCAAGATGCTGCAATCAATCACTCCAGTCTCTGCTGCCATCCTCGCCTCACCTCCTTCCTCTTATACGGACACGTTACGTTCAGTGCCCACGTGGATAATCCAGATAATCACCCCGTGTCAGGATCCTTAACGTAATCAGATCTGCAGAGATATAAGGTAACATTCGCCGGTTCCACAAATTAGGATCTGGATGCATTTGGGGGGGGGGGGTCTCGATTCAGCCTGGCAGTGTTTGGTTAACCAAGATGGCTGACGAATCATCAAGTACAGTTGCTTTAAGACTGGGGGGTCCAGAGGTCTTGGAGAAATGTCGTGGTAACAAGCCCCTTCCCTCTAGAAGAAATCTGACCAGGCCTGAACAGCTGCTCCCGAGCTTGTCCCTAAATGGATTTAACTCTGGTCTGAAATGCGAATACGCTTCCCAAGACCTGGTGCAGGGGGTGGGGAGGGGGTGTGGGGGTGTGGGCGGAAAAACTTCTCCTCTACCCTCTTAGATTTAGTGCTGGAGGGCCTGCAAATCAATCTGACAAAAGATATTAGCAGGAGAGAAAGATAGATTTAATTACGTATGTGTGCATGGAAGTTTCCAGAGAAACGTGACTCAGGCAGGCGGTTAGAATTTGGGGACTTATGTACCATCTTAATAGGGAATGAGGAAAAGCAGAGCGGCACTTTTGGGAGAAAAGATAAAGGGCTCTTATGGAAAAATAAATGGCGTTTTGGAAAGAAAAATGATCCCTTAGGAGAATATATGGGAGACAGGATAGGTTTGTGGCAGTGTTTCTGGGTGGGGTGCCAGCTTCTCTCGGAGACTTGAAGATTAGAGCTGCTCTGGGGAGGGGATTTATGACGATTTATGTCATGTGGGAGGCTCTGCTTTTAGGCAGATAAAGGAAATCAGGAACTCAAATGCTTTCAGCTCAGAATACTTTTGATGCTCATTCCCGTGGCCCATTCCGGATCCCCTCAGAACCCAGAGTTCTGCAGGGTTCATTTCCACTCAGAGCTCCTCCTTGTTCAGTCTCCTGCACGAGTCGGGTGCATGTTCCTTGTTCACGCACATTTATGCCACGGGGAGAGAGTGAGCACTTATGTTTGGGCCAGTGTGTCGGTAGGCCTGTCCTTTTAGAGTTAGAGTGGTATAAAGCTAATTAGGACACAAGGGAGGGAAACCAGGGCAGAGGGCAGACTGTCGTGACCCCGAGCCTGTCATTCACCCTCTAATGTTGGAGAAAGGTATTTTGTGGACAGAAGTCTGTGCCACGTTGTGGGAGCTGGCCCTGGCTTCCTTGCCCGGATTCCGCTGCTGTCGAAATCCTCAGGCCTGAGTGAACCCTGCTTTGTGTCCTGCTTTGCTCCTCCCTGGCCTGAGTGTGTCCTCCTTTACCGCTCCCTGGCCTGCATCCTGGGTCACCCCCCAAACCTCCCTGTTGGGGCTTGTACACCCTTGTATCCACTACAAGAATTTTGGCTGCATTGCTCTACTATTTAAAAGTATCTACCCTTAGTTACTTCATTCTCATGTGTAAACCCTAATAATGTCATTTAATCATCTCAGAACAGTCTTCCCACTTCCTCTGGGAATACTGGAGCAGTGAGTCACCAGAACGCCTTCCAGGAAAAGTGGGGTGGCTGGGTCCCCGGGCTCATCGTTCAGTGGTGCATCCCTTCTGGCTCCCCTGCAGACGGGCCAGCTTGTCCTTCAGACAGAAAATAGGATGTGGATGGGTGGCCCCCAAAAGTGCACAGGCTTTGAAGCAGGAACATGACAGGGCAGTGAGGGAGGGATCTGAGTAAGGGGACTTCTGTGGTTAGGGCCACAGGGCACCAGAAGTTTCCTCATGCTGCCAGTCCGACCCCAGTACTCTCGCCGGCCAAGTCTAAATTTCAGGCTGTACTTGCTGCCTCTTTTGCTGTCCTATTCGGCTTTTGAAAGCTGGCTTCCGTCGCCACCAACATTTATGGAAACGTTCACTCGTCAGCTCTTCACAACCACCCTCGCTCGGTCCCACCTTCCTTAAAAGCATTTAATGCCATCCTTTTTCCTTCTTTGAGACTACTGATTGTTATGGGTTGAACCGTGTCTCCTGAAAAGATGTGTAAAGTCCTAACCTTACCCTGAGAATACAACTTTATTTAGAAATAGGCTCATGGCAGATGTAATCAAATGAAGTTGAGATCATTAGTTGGAGCCCTAACCCAATATGACCGGTGTCCTCATAAGGAAAGAGACAGAGTCACACAGGGAGAAGATGGCCATGTGACAGAGATTGGAGTGAGGTGGCTGCAAGTCAAGGATTGCTGGCAACCACCAGACAAGCAGCGATTCTCTCCTGTCGGTCTCAGAGGGAGCAAAGCCCTGCCGACACTGTGATTTTGGACCTCCAGCCCCCAGAACTGTCAAACAATACATTTCTGTTGTGTCAAGTCATCCGGTTTACGGCATTTTGCTACGGCAGCTCTGGGGAGTCAACACGCCAGTCTCAAACATGTTATAACCCCACAGGGGCCTGGCTCTCGAGCTCCCTCTCGGACAGTTTCTCTCTCTGTTGCTGGCACCCCTTCCTCCTCCTGGTCCCTACGGAGTTTGTACTTCAGTTTCTGTTCTCTATTTAGGCATTTGGTCCTTTCACTCGTGTGTAAGCGCCAGCCCTCACGTCAACACACATGGAATGAACTTCACAATTTAACTCCCACTGAGCATGTCTAACAGTTTTATTTTTCTGTGGACTATATTCACCCTGGATGTCCTACTATGGTCTTGAATTAATTATATCTAAACTGAAACTAATTTCTGATGACTTCCACCTCGTTCACCTGATTCCTCATCTGCCTATAGCTCTGTCACCCTGCTGGTCTAGTCATCCGTATCCAAAATCTCGGATAGCCTTGTTTTGAGTCTTTTCTCAACTTATTCGTAACCGGTTGCCAGGTCCTGTTGATTCGACTTCTTGTCTCACATCCCTTCTAATTTCTGTCACCAGCCTGAGCCCCCGTCTGGACCACAGCCCGTATTTTCTGCCCCGTCTTATCACTCACTGCTGTTTCTTGTACCTGCTTGAACTCGGCTTCAGCAAACGCTAAAACCTTGTCTAAAGGGCACCATAAGGACAGGGGAGGTTCTAGCCTCTCTCGGTCAGGGAGCCACCTGTTTCCAGAGACCAGGGACAGGACAGAGGCTGCAGCCTGCCAAGTGTCCAAGAACATGAGGGCTTTAGGGGAAAAAATGAAAGTGAAAGATGGGAGGTCACAGCTGGCTCTGGTCACTGATCATTGCCAACTAGATCTGTGCTCTTGGATTTGGTCTCATCCATGGCCTCCGACCCTCATCTTTGCTTCCATCGTATCCTTCCCACACCCTGTCTTGACCTGCACCTCTAGTCCTGAGCATTGGGGTGGGGGAATCCCAACCAACAAAAAGACTCCTTTATACCAACACAGTAGATACAGAGAGAACACAATTCATTTTTTATATGCATGATCAGATTACATGCATGCAGGCAATCTGTGGGAGGTGCCTACATCTGCACAGAATTTCACTCCAATGTGGATAATAAAGTAGAAGAAAGAATAACCGAACCTTCTCTTATTTCCTCCAGAGGCAAATGAGTAGACCTTGTCTGTGCTGGTCTCCTGCCCTCCAGAGAGACCCCTGCATTAATTCTGGAGGAACGAATGTGTTGGCAGTTCCAAGGGGCAGAAGGCAGTGACAGTGCATTGTAAAATCAAAAGATCAGGCCTATTATTGGAGCTATTATGTTTTCAAGGAGACTCTCCAAGGAGAGGGCTGGGGAGAGGGCACCCCATCCTTGTCCCAGGGGTGACCTAGATGTCACAGAATTGTCCTGGAGCTGGCTGTATATTAGTCACTTGGGGAGTTTTTAAAAGGATTCGTGTGCCAAGGCTCCTGCCCTGGAGGTTCAGATTAGTTCGTCTTGTGTGGGCTGAGGACACTTTTTAAAAGCTCCTCAGAGCATCCTAACACACAGCCAGATTGAGCCCTGGGCTCTGTCAGAAGGAATGATGCCCGAGAAACGATTCTTGGTCTCCCTGTTGAAGGAATTTCTTTTTTCTTTTCTTTTCGTTTTTCTTTTCTTTTCTCTTCTCTTTTCTTTTCTTTCCTTTTCCTTTTCTTCTTTTTTTTTTTTTTTTTTTTTTTTTTTTTTTTTTTTTTTTTTTTTTTTTTTTTTTTTTTTTTTTTTTTTTTTTTTTTTTTTTTTTTTTTTTTTTTTTTTTTTTTTTTTTTTTTTTTTTTTTTTTTTTTTTTTTTTTTTTTTTGGCTAAAATCAAATCTTTCCTCCAGTTAAGTCCATCAGAGGCATCTGTTAAAATCTGGACTTGTGGCATATTTGAGGTTCACCTCGTAGACCAGGGATCCCCAGCCCCTGGGCTGCACAGCAGGAGGTGAACGGCAGGTGAGTGAGCCAGGGAAGCTTCATCTGTGTCTGCAGCCGCTCCCCAGCACCAGCATCACCGCCTCAGCCCAGCCTCAGACCATCAGGCTTTAGATTCTCGTCAATGAAGAGGCACCTACGTACACCTGCATAGCAAACTTTACTAAACGGCTCTTGTTTCCCATACTTTTGTCACCGTCCCATAACTTGTGTCTCCCACCCAGAAGCCGCAAAGCCCCTTTTACTTTGATTAGCCTAAGAGGCCACCTCGAGTCTCATTTCTTTGTGAAACTCCCATGCATGCACATGCAATGAAGTCCACTTTTCCTCTTGTTAATCTCTCTTTTATCACTTGATTCAAGGGCCCCAGCCAACGAATCGAAGATAGGTAAAGAGAAAAATGATATTTTTCTCCCCTGCGAAGCCTCCAAAGCCTCCCGGTTCTCTTGTCTCTGGTCTCTCTGCCTTCCCCTCCGCCGTCTCGCACACCAGACCGCCAGCAAGCACAGAGCAGCCGTGCTTCTCCAGCTGAAACGTCGCTCAGCATGAGGAGGGGACCCGAGGAGGCCAGGACATCGTGCCCAGCAGCACCAGGCTCCTCACTCTCTCACCCAGACTTCCTGGGGAATGAAGGGGGAGTGATAGGCAGCTCACGTGTGCAGCCAAGCAGCCTGGGTGGTATTCCTGGAAGTGAAGGGCTCATAACCCCTCCTGGAGCCCGAGCCGGTCTGACAAGCTGGAGGACTGGGGTGACTTGTGGTGTGACAAGTGGGAGGATTGGGGTGGCTTGTCTGCTCTTTGGGGGCAACCTTGGGGAGCTGAAGAACTCAAATCAAGGCTTCAAACCCTTTGCAGAGTTGCTGTTAATGTATACTCAGTTGCCGATTTTAAAATCTGGCTATGTGACACTGAAAATGTCGTAATTATCTTTTTTTGATAGCAGCTGCAACTTGGGCTGACATATCAGCCTGTGACAGTGTTGATAGAAAGGCTCTTTGTCCTTGTTTTTTCAATTAAAATGGGTAGATCTAAATGTACCTCCTATTTATTTATTAGGGTTGTCAAATGGACTATTTTTTTTAGTGTAAACTGGATATATTGATATTAAGAATCACCCATTTCGCTATGTTCTTTGCTCAGGCAAATCAATGCCGTATTGTCCTTGCTTTTGTTTTTGTCAGAATGTTTCCGATTCAAGAGTTCTCACCCCGGAGGAAGAGCAATGTGTGCATAGGTACATTTGGAAAAAATTGGTTTGCAAATCTAGATGGAATGCTTCTGAGCATGGCAGAGTTGCCTGTTTGCTTTTCATTATGGCTCAAGCAGACTATGCCTGGGCATCCCCCACACTTGCCAAATGAAAACACAAGCAGGCAAATAAATAAACCCATTTTATTTTTGTAAGTTAAAAAGAATGGGAAGGCCAGAAACAATCTAATTTCAGTCATATTTCCAATAAGTTAATGGCCCGTGTTGGTGGCAGCAGACACTTGGAAAAGCTCGAGCAGGCAGATGGGCACAAATAAAGCCACAGGAAAACAGGGAAGGATGATAAATAAATATTATCCGCAGGCCATTTTTATCTTCCTTGTGAATGAACCACCCTGCTCTTCTTTCAACAGCTCCACGTACTTTCCCGTTTCCTCTGGAAATCTTTCACGTGTTGTTTCCCTCCCCGCTTTCTGCTGTATCCCTCCCGTGCCTTTTTCTATCCCAAATCGCTTTTAATGTTCAACCCTGTGTTCTCATCCACCTTTTCCGCAGTGAGGCTTTTTTGCAGGGGACAAAGCAAGGACACTCCCTTTCCCTCTTGTCAGCTCCCTAACGATGTTTTTACTGTTTTTACCATCCGTGTTCAACAACTTTCCAGCCCCAGGGAATACAGATTCCTCTTCTACAAACTGTGGTATCCGTTCTCACGGCCTAGCCTAGCCCTAAAAACACGAGGCGACGATGTAACTGATCTCCCTCTCCCTCGCTTTTTTGCCTCTTAGAAGAAGAAATTTACAGACGAATCGTTTCCGCCCGGTATCTTTTAATGGGTTGGTTATATGTTCTGATGTCCAGTTTGGCAAGCCTGGCAGGGTCCTTTAAGTGGAAAGAACATAGGGTTTGGAAACTGCCAGTCCTTGGTTCATATTCTGATTTTATCTTGTGTTAACTAGATGACCTTGGATAAGTTTTTTAATCCCTCGGAGCCGGGCCCTTCAGTCACAGATAGCTCCTCCTATCCTGGTTTGCTGATAGGATCAGGGAAGCCTGGTGCATGGGATTGGCTCAGCACCTCCTTTCTCCTCTCTTAAAGCAGAATGTCGGAAGGATACGGCCGGTCAGGGTGGCTTTAGGTCAGTCATGACTTCACCTTCTGCAGAGATGAATGTCTTCTTTTCCTGCCACTGAGAAAGCATAGTTGCTGAATCGAATGACACCATTTTAATTTTCAGCAAACTTTAACTGGGCCTCATTCTCCAAAAGGGCTCTTATCTGGCCAGAGGGGTATGGTTTGTGATCACATGTTCCAGCGGGCATCTGGCATACGTCCCCTGGTATTCTCACTCTCTTCTTTTATTTACAGCTCAGAGGGGGCGGGGGTGGTGGAGAGTGGTGCGGAGGGGGCAGCAAGGGGGAAACAGGATGATGCTGGGATTCTCCTTTCTGTGTAAGCCCAGGAGTGCTGGAAGGCCAAAGCGCTGTAATGAAACTCACTGAGGATTTGTCTAACTCGAATAATTCACAGCTCAGACATTTATCACCTCCTCCGAGAAGCCTTCCCTGACCATACAATCCAAAGTAATTTCCCCCGTCACTATGTTATCATGGAAGGGGTTTGGAATGAGCTTCCCCAAAAGTGCCACTTTGGCTTATAGTCTTTTTTGATTTGAAGGCAATTGAGACCCAGCAGACTCAAAAACAAAAACAAACAAACAAACAAACAAAAAACAAAAAAAAACCCAACTTTTTATTCCTCCCTTAATTACCTAAAGAAGTTAGATAAGGGGTCTGGACCGGAAAGAGGGGAAACTTTTTATCTAAGTGGCCTATCTGTATGGCAAGGCAGACCTCTAACTACTAAACATCTGCCATTTCTATTGTCCTGTGAATTACCCTCCTCCCCTTTGAAGCCCCAGGCCCCCATCCCATCCTTAGCTCAGCATAGAATATAAGCCTCGACTTGTCTTGGGGTCTCATTGTCTTTATGGAACCCCTGTACCCACATAATTAAATTGGGTTTCTCCTGTTAAGCTGTTTTATGTTAATTTAATTATTAGACTAGCCAGAAGAACATGGAAGGGTAGAGGAATAATTTTTCCTCCCTAGCATCAATATCCTGCTATGTCATCATCACAACACTCTCTGAAATTACTTGCTAATGTATGTGATGAGTCACTTATGTTCTGTGTTTATTTCTACCACTGAAATAGAGACTCTGTGACAGCTGGAAACGTATTTTCTGTTATAGCTTCCTTGCTCAGAGCAGGGTATGGCAAGACTAGGCCCTCAATAAATGCTTGTTACATAAATAACGAGGCCCCAGATCTTGCTAGTGTTGGATCTGACGCTGGCATCTAGAAATAAATGAATGTAGCAGAAGCTCTGGTTGAGGCTGGGCTCAGCGTATCCTGACTGGCGCATTTGTGAGTCTTCAGGAGAAGTGGGTATGGCAGGGCAGGCTTTGTTACTACATTCTGTGTCCTCGTTTGGTACAGCCATGTACCCGACAGGCATATGACACGACTCTTCAGGAAGAACCAGGCAGCAGTGAAAAAATAGCTTTGTTTAGTTCACGGAGCAGTAACTGATGGTCCCTTTTAAGACACTTTTTAAGCTTGTCTTCTAGAACTGGAGTCTCCAAGCCCCCAGTTGTGGACTGTTGGGAACCAGGCCACACAGCAGGAGGTGAGCGGCAGGTGAGCCAGCAAAGCTTCACCTGTATCTGTAGCCACTCCCCAGCACCAGCATCACCGCCTCAGCTCCGCCTCAGATCATCAGGCCTTAGATTCTCATGGGAGCACCGGTCCCTGGTGCCAGAAAGGTTGGGGACCGCTGCTTTAAGCCACTGAGGTTTTGTTTTTTTTTTAAATTAGTTTTCGATTTAATTTGTATAGTATAAATGACATATATTTAAAGTGTATAATTCCGCGAGTTTGTATGTATACTGGTCATCTAAAAGACTTGGCAGTCAGGCTTTTGATTTTCACCATTCTAACAAGTAAGTAGGGATAGCTCATTGTAGTTTTAACTTCATTCCGCTGAGGACTTAACGATGTTGAAAATCCGTGAGGGGGCTTCTACAGCGAGGAGAGGCTAGACAAGGTGACAGTCGATGTCCTGGGCAGGACGGAGCAGGACAGTGTGCTCATGCTGAAAAATGGGCCCCTAAACCAGTAGCTTCCAAAGGGAAGTTATCTTCAAAAAGAGGGGCAAACAGCCACGATGAAACACAGAGGAGTTAATATGCAAAATATTAAGCATAACGCCAAGAACAGGAAAAGCGGCTTTGAAGCAACAATATATTACAACTTGTAAATGTGCTCTGAGAATACATCTGCCTTATTTTATGTTTATTCTCTTGAGATAATCCTTCTTGAGTGATGCGAGTTCCATTTACACGAGGGCTTGTGAGAGGCATTCTTTGTATGAAATAAGATCTCCCCACATTTTTATAACCAGAAATAATCCAACTTAAAAAAAAAAATGTCAGGGCTGCCTGGCAACTTCTCTAAACGAGTTCCAGGTTGTCTTTTTAATAGAAAAACTGCACTTTTAGATTATGTGATCCATCAGGTTGAATTGCTGAGAGCGTGCTTAGCAAAGCCCCATGTGCAAATAGGTGTAAAGAAAATGTTTTTGGTGATAAGAGTCGGGTAGTTAATATTTCCAAAGCATTTTGTTCAGACAGGTGAAGAGCTAAATTAATTTCCTCGCAACGTTTAGGAGAATGCACAGTTATTAATCTAATTCAGCTTCTTATTAGCGCAAAACTCACCAGCATGTTACAGTGTAATGGTCAGCTGTCGAGATGATTTATGCCATTTATTATTTCTAAAAGGAGGGACGTTTTGCATTTTTTTTCTTTTTAATTTCCATGTGATAACCTCGGCCAGAACGAAATCCCATTTCCAGTTTCCACAGTGCAATAAAAACAGGTTTGGCTTTTCAAGTTCGGCCGTGTGATTTGTGTGTGTAGTTTCAATTTGTGACGTGTCAGCCAACGAGCCGCTGATTTAATAACAGTTAAGAACCTCTGCTGCGCAGGGAGGACTGAAGCGATAGGTCTGTGGATCAATAGTATTATTGCCTGCTTTTACCAAGGTTATCAATTATTTTGCCACGTGGTTGCCAGAATGTGGGAATTTGGGGGATCGGTGACACAAACCTGTGTTGTCTTTGGAGAGACTGACTGTGCGGATCGTAGTCCATCAATCAAACCAGCTTTAATGAAATATAATTTAATGGACTCTTGTGCCATATACAAGGAGCGTAGAAAGGAAGTCACAGTGGAAACACCCAGGGGCTCTGTCCCCACTGCTGGCTAATCCCCTGGAGGGAGAGCAGTGTCCAGAGGGGCTGGGCTGCAAATCCTCCCAGCCCTCGCGGGTCTGAGGGCAGTTTGTCTTCTGGTCTTCTTGCTCAGTTCTTCCCCTTTCAATGCCAAGAAAAGGAAGCTGCAGGCTATCGCTGTTACCAAATTGATCTCTGATTAGATTTTTCAATGTTTAAAATTAGAGACCATCAAGGAACCTTTTCCCTTTCCTTATACCCTTTCACACAACCCTATCTTTTCTTAAAAAAAAAAAAAATGGTGGTAAAATATATACATAACGTCAAACTTGCCATTGTAGCCATTTTAAAGCATACAGTTGAATGGTAGTAATTGCATTCACAGTGTTGTGCAACCGTGCTCGCTAGCTAGTTTCAAAACTTCCATCCTCCCGAAAAGAAACTCTGTGCCCATTCAATACCAACTCCCCTTTCTCTCGTCTCCCAGCTGGGGCTGCAAAACATAGCGCCATGGCCTGGGCGGCTTAAACCACTGAAATTCATTGCTCTGCACTTCTGAAGCTGGAGTCTGAGGTCGAGGTGGCAGTGAGGGAGGTATCTCCCGAGGGCCATCTTCTCCTTGTGTCTTCCCATGGTCTTCACTCTGTGTGTGTGTGTGTGTGTGTGTGTGTGTGTGTGTGTGTGT
>PVKZ01005072.1:0-62033 GCA_004027375.1 Macroglossus sobrinus
CTCATTTTAATATTAAACTTCACATGAACGAACAAACGTAAAAGTATGGTGTTACAAGAGCACCATCTTGTGGCATTGTGGTGTTTTACAGCATTGAAACGGAATTTAGGGAAAAAGGGAAACATGGTCAATAAGGGTGAGATTATGAGTTTCAGAAATTTCTTTAGTAGAGGAACTGTCATTGTTTTCTCATACATGCAGTCTTTTTGGCAAGTCCTCAAGCTGTGTAAAGTGGGCATGACACACTTCTCAGCCACAGGATATGCAAACGCTCAACTCTGGGTGCCAAATAACACTCCAGCACGAATGAAACTTGGTTGAAGGCAAGCTGGCTTCAGTGAGAATATGCTAATGCAGTATTTGCTTTAGTGACATGTATAGGCCGACACTGAGAACTCTCACAAAAGACGAACCCATGAGAACACACTGAGATTTTTACAGAAACACTAAAATATAATCCCTGTCATCCGCAAGTGACAACAGAACGACTACTACTGTCTTGATCGGAGTAGTCGTGTAAATGAAGTCACTTTAGAGACTAGCCCCCAGGTCAGACCACGTGTGCCCGGGGTCAGTTTAAAGGCTCTGCTGAATGTAAGTTATATATTCTTCTCACACATGAACCATGTATGAAATCTTTTGAGATAAACTTCATTTAGAGTCAATCCACAAAACATAGGGTCCCTCTGGATGCCATAATACAAAGAGAGGTGTTTTAGTAAACTCTAAGCTAGTACTATGACTTACTCTAAAAAATAATTGTTTAAGTACCATCTATATCACATTAACCTTAAAAATACTACGCTATTTATTCTCCCTAATATAGCTGACTTAAAACATTCTGTGATTATACTAGTCCCAAACCTATTTTAGCCTGAGAATGTCAGTTCTTTTTTTATAGAACATTCTATAGCTGCAAGGTGGCTTATCCTGTACCTATGTCGGTATTGATTATAGGCCAAGTAATTACATCTCTCAGAGTCCAGGGGAAGACTTGATCTTAATATTAATTAACGTAGCTAATAGAAGGATGTTAGAAAAGACTTCTGCTCATCTTTCTCTTGTCCAATGCTCCTAGAAGGATGTGCCCACTTTGTATTAGTTGTCTATTACTGCATGACAAATTAAGAGGCTTAAAACAACACTTATTATCACAGTTTAGAGGACATTAGGAATTTGGGAGCAGTTTAGTTGGGTGACTCAGGTTGTACCTGGAGTGTTGGCAGAGACCAGTTGTCTGAAGGATTGACCAGAGGACTTGCTTTTAAGACTCACAGAGTTAGCAGCAGGCCCGCAAGTCTCCACCATCTAAGTTCCTCACAATTGGGCCTCGCCGTTGGCTGCTTGCTATTGACTTTTTCCTAGTGATTGATCCGAAAGAGGTAGAACTCAAAATATCTTTCATAACCTAGTCTCAGCAGTGACATGTCATCAGTTTGCTGTATTCTGTTAGTCACATAGACTAAACTTGATGCAGTGTGGGAGGGGATTACACAAAGGTATAAATATCAATGGGGGACATTTTAGAGGCTGGCTAACACAGTCTGCCCTCTGGCCCTCAATAATACACATCCCTCTCATATGAAAAATACACTTGTCCTCTCCCTAATCTCTGTTATGTCTCACCCAGATTACAAAGGAAGAATTAAAACCCTCATACATTGCTAGTGGGAATGTAACATAATACTGCTGCTGTGAAAAAGTTTGGCAGTTTCCCCCCAAAAAAATTAAACTTAGAATTAAACACAGATTTCAATACTTATCTCTCAACAATAGTACAAGTACATAGAAGTCAGTGAGGATATAGAAGACGTGAAAAATGGTATTAATCAAATTGACCCATAATTGACATTTATAAAGTATTATTGTACCAAAGAAGAGCAAAGTTTAGTCTTTTCATGAAACATTTATCTAGACATTTATCTAGATAAGTCATATTCTGAGCCATGACATAAATAAATTCAATAAATTTGTAAGGATTCTTGAGTCAAATTAAGCATCTGTTATGACTACAATGAAATTAGAAATCAATAATAGAAAGATATCAGAAAAAATCTAAAATATTGAGAACCTAAATAACAGACTTATAAATAATCCATGAATCAAAGAGATCAAAAATAAAATTATAAGGTGTTTAAAAATGAATGAAAATATCAGAATTTATGGTATGTTGCTAAAACAGAACTTGGAGGAAAACTTATAGCATTAAACACCTATGCTAGACAAGTTTATATCAACAACCTCAGCTTCCACCTTAAGAATCCAGAAAAAGAGAAAATTAAACCCAAAGAGAAGAAAGTAAACAATTAAAAAACAATAAGGAAAAATAGAGAAAATTCATGAGATCAAAAACATTATTTGAAAAGATCACTCTAAGTGATAAACCTCTCACCAGACTGATCAGTAAGAGAATGAGAAGACTCAATTCACCAGTATCATGAACAAGATAAATGGCATCAGTGCAGATTCTACAAATATTAAAAGGATAAAATTATGACCAATTTATTCCAATAAATTCAGTAAATTAGGTTAGTGGAAAAATGCCTTTAAAAACATAAACTACTAAAGCTTGCCCAAGAAGGAATGGATAACATGAATAGCACTGTATCTATGGACAAAACTATTTTAAAGCCCTCCCCAACACACACACACACACATACAGATAGCTTCCTTGAAAAATTCTTGCACACTAAAGAATACCAATTCTACACAAATATCCAAATCGAAAAAAAGAGACTGTGCCCCAAAGACATTGTAGAAAAACTACAGATCGATATCCCTCATGAATATAAATGCAAAAAATTAATATGTAGCAAATTCATTCCAACAATATATAAAAAGGATAATACATCATGACCAAGTGATATTAACTCAAAGAATACATGGTTGCTTTAACATTTGAAAATCAATCAATGAAATTCATCATATTTTAAGAAAAACTCAATAAGAATCACCATATAATCACATCAATAGATGGAGGGAAAAAACATGACTAAATCCAATATCCATTCCTGATTTTAAAAAACTTTCAAAAAACTAGAAATAGAAAGGAACACCTTGATAAAGGGAATCTACCACGACATCATTCTGAATGCCTTTTGCTAACATCTGGAACAAGGCAATGTCTTTCAACATTTCAATTGTAAAAAATAAAACTATTTTCAGAGGACAAGATCATCTATATAGAAAATCTGATAGACTCTTAATTATAATTAAATGAGTTTAGCAAAGTTGTAGAGGATACAAGATCAATAAACTATTTTTCAGTATATTAATAAACAATTGAAAACCAAAATCAACAGTATCATTTATAGTAACACTAAAATATATGATACTTAGGGATAAATCTAACACAAGATGTGCAGGACACATACTACTAAAAGATAAAACACTGCTAAGAGAAAATTTAAGACATCAATAAATGGAAGAAAATTAAAAAACTACTATGTTCATGGATTGGGAAACTCACTGGTGTTGTCTATTCTCTCTACCTCCCACCGTATTTTAACTGTAAATAGATCATATATCTAAATGTGAAATTGAAAGCTTCAAAACTCCTAGAAGAAAACATAGGGTGAAGATGTATGCTTGGGCTAGGCAGATTTCTTAGATACAACAAAAAAAACATGATCCATAAAAGACAAATAACTGAGTTTGGATTTCATAAAAAATAAGGACTTTTCTAAAGACACTGCTAAAAAAATAAAAAACATCTAAAGAAAGCATTTGTATCCAGAATGTATACTTTCCATTATCAATAAAACAACATAATAAAAAAAACAGGTTATTTCAATAGACATTTAACTAAAGAAAATGATGTATGAATGGCAAATATGAAGAGATGCTAAACATCATGTCATTAGGTAGGCGTAAATTAAAATGAGATACTATTACACACTTACTAGAATACCAAGTGTTGATGAGAATATAAAGTGGAACTCCTATACACTCCTGAGAAGGTGAAACAGTAAAAGCACTTTGGAAAACATTTTGATATTTTCTTAAAAAGTTAAACATATATTTGCCACATAATCCGGCCATTCCATAACGTTTACCCACAAGAAATAAAAACATACCACTTACAAAGACCTGTATATAAATGTTACAGCACATTCCCAATAGCAAAAAACTGGGAAAAGCCAAAAATGTCCATCAACAGGTGACTATATAAACTGGCTTGTCAACAGTACACTTAGTAAGAAAAAGGAGGTACTAGTGCAAATAAAATGAATTTCAAAGTAATGTTCAGCAAAAGCAGACTATACGCTTTACAATCCCATTTATACACATTTCTTGGAAAAGGGAAGCTCATCTACAGTGACAGCATCAGTGATTGCCTGGAGAGCTGGCAGAAGGGATCACAGATAGAAAAAACTTGGGGGATCATGGTTATATTACCTTGTGAAGGCTTCATGTTTATTTCAAAATGTCAAACTATACATTTTAATGTCATTTTGCCAATTTTTCCTCAATAAAGCTGATTGAAAAGTCAATTAATTTTATTGGTATTACTTCAGTAGATAAGACACACCCATAAACCCATTTGAGATATCTTAGACTTCTGCTGATGAAGGGCAAAGCTCTTAAACTTCTTAGAGACTATTGATTGAGGACCTGTGATGTCCACACCTTAAATCTTCAGGCTGTTTCTTAATATAAAATTTTCCGTATTCATAATTGAAACCAGAACATGACTTCAAGTTCAAGCAATCTTAAAAGAGGTCTGTTTAAGCTCTTATTAACCCAAATGTTGATTTAAATATATTTTTTCTACATGTTTTTAAGTATGATTTTTTACATTTTGTGGCCATCGAACCCAATTTAACTGGTTTAGTGATAAGATGAATATATCAGTATTCCTCAAAATGTGTTGTTTTCTTATGTTAAATCGTCTTGAGATACTTATTTCAAGACCCTACTCAACAATTACAATATTGTAAGTGGGAAGAAAATTGAGATCGAAGTATGGCAATCAAGCAAGCTCTCCAGATGAGAAGACATATACGATACACTCAATGCCTCCACACACACAAATGTAGTCTCCTACAACTTCCTAATTCAGCTGTTTCTAGGATTAAAACGTTCATCAAAATAAAAGATTCACATTATTTATTAAGCTTGTAATAATTTTATTCATAACAAAATTAATTTTTACATATATATGTCATATTTACTTTTAGACACATAAAATACAGATATATTTACATATGTATAAAAATATTAAAACAGACTTTACACATCAGAAAAACAAGCAAGATTTGACAAAGAATATTTGGAAATATACACACTGAAAACAAAGTCAAGAACAAAAGGTGACAGAACATTTAAATTAAGACTCCAGTTGATATTTCAACAGACATTAATTTGGTGAGGCAAATAAAATGTCTCAAATGCTAACAGATGGTAAACAATTTGTATTTAGGATTGTCTAGGTAAAATTACATGGCCTTCCTTTACTATAAAACTGAAAACAATTTTATTTTACCCTGAATCAAATATCAGATGAAGTTTTCCTTTTTTCTTAAAATATTTAAATTTTCTGATTTACACTGAGAATTTTGAACTTTTTCACATTAAATCATAAAATATTTTAAGAGGTTGTGCACCCTTTACTTACCAGGGAGAAAACCTATCTAGTACATTGATTTTGCTATAAAATTGAATATAACAATACATTTTTATTTTTCAAATTAAAACGTTAACTTTTTCTGACTAACCTTCATGATCAGTTATAATAGATTTAATAAGAGATCACAATCGTCGTAAATTCTTCTTGCTTTTCTTAGTACCAGGCAAAGGACCCATTTTATAACTGGCTTTTAGAGGCTTGCCATTCGAGCAGTCCTTGCTGGTGTGATAATTACACAGACACCGTGTACAATAATCAAACCCACAGCCTTCTCGTTTGCAGGTTGCCCGCTGTAAATAGCCATCATATTTTGCAGGTGAATTACAGCGAATACAGGCTTTGAGGCTTTCATTGTTTTTCAAAGTCTTGGCAACCTAGAAAGAAGGAAATCCATTAACAAATTTTAGGAAGGGCTGAATGTAATTTACTTAGGAAAAATGAGAGTGGCACCATGGCACCTTCTCCAATACGTGTCTAAAACCCCATGTCACACGTAAGCCAACTGGCTGCCTTATGGAGCTTATTGTTTGTATAATGGGTGAGAGATCACACCACTCATCAGCTGGTCCAGGAGCAATGTCCTAATGTTGCTTTTTAAATAAATTCCCCTTTTACTTCATGAACTACCACACATCAATGCCTGGCTTAAATGGTCACCTTTTCTGTGAAGTCTTTCTAGTGTCACGCTAGAACTGGCTGCTGTTTTACCTCTAGTTTTATCTTTTTTAAAGCATCTACCACACTACATGGCATTTTTAAATGTAAGCCATCTTCCATTCTAGACTGTTAACGTTATAAAGGTGGCCATGTTTTCTTATCTATGCAGTACCCGATAAGCTGGCAGTTGCTCAATAAATGCTTTTGAACTTACATGTTATATTAGTCATTACATTATAAATAATTCAGAGAAAACCAAATGTTATTATATATTATTTATATTTATCGATCAACATGAGGCAGTCAGCACTGTGTCATAACATGCACTCGTAGATAAGGTTATGGTTTTTAAATTAAGCTTGCAAAATTATCCACCTGTGGGTAGAACTTGTAATACACATTACCCAATGATTTGAAGGTAGAACAGGACGTTTTCAATTTCTGAAAACTAAACTTTTTCTATTTAGAACTTTTTCTCAGATAGTAAAGGCAGGAATTGTAAAATGCAATACTGAATTTTATATTAGCAGTTTTATAAATTTTAAAATCAAGGTTTTTCATTATTTTCTTAATGTTTCCAAATTAGACTTCAATATCACTGACCTGTCATAATGCTATATGGTATCCATAATTTTCATCATAAAGGCATCTCTGTACTTCCCCAATTTATCAGTTGAGTTATAAATGGTTTAATTTCCAAAATTTTTGTGAGAAGAGGCAAAAGATAAGGTCTCCATTAACAATTCCCTAATAGTTCTAATTATGCTGATTAAAGGTAAAGCCTTCCATCTCTTACTCTAAATCCTTTTAATGATAAGGGCCCCATGCTTCTAATTTATTGATAAACAAAAAGTTACCTCTGAGAATTCATTGTGCCGACTATAGGTAGAACCCTTCTGATCACCTGGATTGGATAACTTGGTTCGAGCATCTTTTCTGGGGGGAGGCTGGGCTGCTGCTTTTTGAACAGAAGCCAATGCGGTTCTGACTGTAACATTTTCTCTGGTTGAAGCATGTGGTGAGAACTTAATGTTCTTCTCCTAAAAGAAATGTTTTAACAGGACTTAAAAATATGCTCCTACATTCTCAACAGTCAGGCATTTTTATTATGTCTGTGTATGTAAAAAAGGGCAAATGAGAATTGTTTAAATGCAGCCACACCAAACTATTCACATAGACATGTAAAGCCTATTGAGTTATTGACAGGAATTACAAACTAGAGATTGTGACTCACTTTACATGCTTAGTCTATACAGCATTTACTACATGATTTTATAAAGTACCACCGACAGAAAAAAGCTCATTCTTCCTACCACCAGTAGATGGCAACAGTCGTGTTTAAGTGTCATCCTAATGTCATGAAGATTCAAGACAACCCTTTAGATTAGAAAATTTGCCATTAACAGCAGCTTAACAATAAAGAAATTAAACTTAAAGAATTAAAGCAATTCTATAAAAGTAGCAGCACCAAAATTTGGACCGAAGTCTGTCAACTCCCAGGCCGAAAATTTTAAAAACATATAGATCTTGAAGTAGTTTTGAAAGTAAATGAATTCCCTTGTATATTAAGAATCTTCAATGTTTTAATTTACTGTTTATCTGGGTAACTGAAAAAAATACACACAAATGGCAACCAAGATTAGCTGTATGATCAACTCACGCTATTAGAACTAATTTTCACTTTTTTAATTTTAGAAATTCCATTGCTAGGAATAAATGATTGATGTGGGATTCCTTTCCCTTTATCTTTGAATTTTCTTAATGAGTTCCAGTAAAATGCTGGAATGGTTTTTGAATGTAGAGGATTTCCAAATTACCTGTTACCTATTTTCCCCTATTTCTGAAAGTAAAGGGCAGTAGACCAGCTGCTATATTTTAAAATGAAAACATCAACTGTAAAGACTTACAGTAACTCTTCGTATTGCTTCATTGTATAACTGCAATGCCCTTTTATCATCTTCTAGAATCTTGTTCCAAGTTGTGCTCACTTTAGACACACTAGAAAAATAAATTATGATGGAAACAACTAAAGCATCACAAAAATCTAAGATAAATACAGTACAGAAACATTAACAGTGCCTGGGGCACTTAAGATTTAAAGATGCCTCATGCCTAGTCACTTGGATTTAAATGGTCTAAAATGGGGGCCAGGGTTCTGTAACTTTTTAAAAAAGATCCCATTAATTCTAAGTGGATCCAGTCTTAAGAGTCACATATTTATACTGTGTTTTTTTCACAATATTTGCAAACATCAAGTAAGTAGCCACCACTGTATATAAAGCACCATGTTGGCTTCTTGGTAAATACTGTGGACAAATGTCAAAGTGCCCTAGGGCACACTGCTATTAGTAGAAAGCAACTTAAATCAACAGTTTATGTTTTGCTTTAACTATACAGTTCATAAAGGCCAGTGTAAATAAAGTAACACAGGGAGTACCTCTAAAAACTTTTTCAAAAAGCCAAAAATGATCCCAGATGAGTTGAATCCAATCTAATCCAATTGTCTATATAATCATTTTAATTCTCATAATTACCTCATTTTAACTGGTTTTCTTTGGTAGAATGAGGTTAGTTAGTATAAGATTTCTAAGAAATAGCCATAATCAGACCCATTTGTATATCACCATATTTTCATTACTTTAAAATTTAGAAATGTCCTACATTAAAAAAAAAAACTAAAAAAGAACAGAAATTATATTTTCAAGTGTGACAAAAATCACCATGTCTATTGGACCTGTATTCTAGAACTAGGATGTTATTTACAGTTAAGTTGGCAATCGGGTAAAAGTCAAACTATGCAGAAAAGACTATCCAACTATTTTTGCATGAGCTGGTGGTGTTAAGTCACCTAAGAACATGTTCAGTATAACATACTAATACACTCAAAGCAACAATGCTTACTTGATTAAGTCCATGTCGCTGAGCTGTGTTAAAATATTTGCTATGAGATGTCTGAGACCCCGTCCAAAGAGTTCGCTGAGAACATCTACACATTCCAGGCCCATTTTCCTGCCAATTATATTCTGTAGTCCAAAATTTACATTGTACTTCTTCAGCTTCTCCCAATCTATTTTAGGATTTCGTTTGGAATTCTTTTTTAATGTCGAACAAACCACTTTTGCAAAATGCAGAGCTGGCTGCAAGTTTTTATTGGGATATTGGTCTGGGCTTTGTGTTTGGAGCAGGCAAGACTGTGGACTGTCAGTGGAATTTTCCTCCAGGGGAAAACTAGCTTCTTCATGTTCATTGATGCTACTTTGCTGGGAAAATGAAGAATAGCCACTGTCTTCATAAGGTCCATGTGTCTCTAGTTCTTCTGTTTCGTCTGAACTACTAAGTGTCGGTTGCACATGCTGATTTTCCTTGTTATGCAAGGGCTTGCTCTCAGTTTCAAGTTCTACAATCCTGGGGCTCCCAATCGGTGACCCAATATCCGATAAGCTTTCATAGTCTTTAATGCAATCTTTATAAAAGCCTTCCAAACAAGCAGAAGTATAGGAACCTAGCCTTTCACTGTCATCAGGTTTTACCAGTTTAAGTGCAGAATGAACACGGTTACAGTTAAAATCACACTTCATTTTGATAGAAAGAGTAGAACTTTCTTCTTTGCGACCTACAGAAAGAACAAAACATATTTACTTCCTAATAGCAAAATTTCCACATATCCTTACATCTTAAATTGGGATTTACAAAGATTTAATTTGTATTCTCTCAGAATTGTGTATTGCCTATGTAACTTCGAAACTATTGAAGTTTAATTACTGAGATGTGACAACATGAGGTAATATTACTTAAACCTTACATGTGTGTATATACATATGTATCTTATTTTTGAAAGGGTGCTTCAGAACACATTTCTTTTTGATCTGTACAACTATAACATTTGACTTTTAGAGACGATACTGATTTGAAATAGAGTGGACAGGCATTATTTAATAAAAACCTAGGCTTATGAAACAAATAAGGAAACGTGAGGCCTCAAGAGTGGAGTATCAGGTTAGAGATCCCTATTACAATCAAATACTTCTAGAATCGGTGTTTGTACCCTAGACTTGAAATGGTATTACAGTCAGCTTTGACTTAAGCATAACTCAAACCACTGAGAGTAAATGTGGTTAAGAGCAATGGGGGAGGGGAATGTGTAAGGGCCAAAATAGTTTTGATAAAAGTAACAAATAAAGACTTGTATATTATTTAAACACTAGCAATTATTATATGCCTTAGAATAATTAATTGTAGGTAGCAAAGAGTAAGGACTAAAAAGACTATATATTTAAACATCCATAGTCTACTTGAACTCAGTTTCATTCTGACTGATGCTCTGGGTAACAGGCGGACATATTTAAAATGCTGGTCACCCTACTGGATAATAAACTCAAGCAAGGAACATCTCCCCATATCTTGCATAATATATGTTGGAAACTCTGCTATCTTTACAAAACAAAGATTTCTCATGATTAACGAAAAAACCAGGAAAAAGATTTGGAAAATATTTATGACACTCTGATCAGTACAAGACCAGATGTAAGAAGAATGTGAGGGTTGTAGGGCAGTGGGTGTTAATTCCTGTTCGGCTGCAATTATTTGTGGATGTCATTCATTAGAATTCATAGACACTGATTCAAATTTAAACTTCGAAAAAGCCAAAGACTTGTTTAGGGTAGCATCACCACCCCCGGAGCTTTAGAAACTGGTTAAAATATCTTTAAAACAGGTTTTCTCAATCTCTGGGCTACTGACATTTTGGATTAGAGAATTCATTGTTGTTGGCACCATCCTGTGCATTGTAGGATATTCAGCAGCCTTTATTCACCTGATGCCATTAGCAACCCCTATTCCCCACAAAGGACAATAAAAAATGTCTCCAGCCACCGGTTACTGCCAAATGTTAGCAGTGGGGGGAAGGCAGTGGCAGCAGAATCTCCCCCATTAGTCAGTTGAAAATCACTGCCTTAAAGAATGATTAGGATTTTTGTCAGACAGTAGAGGCTGGGGAGGGCATTCACTGAAGGATAGTGTAAGCAAAGGCACTACTCAGAGAAGGAAAATAATGGGCTCAGAAAAACTACTTAGCATTATTGAAGGCCATATGTGAATAATATGTTCTTCAAATGTACCACATTTACTATCCTCCCTGCAAGCCGAGCCAATCATAGGTAGTTAACAATTTATCCTATATATAAGTGTATGCACCAGTTAGTATGTTTAGTCTGTACTAAATATTGGTAATCTGTCCATATTAATTCTACCATTTTTATTTAGACCAAAATGTTTATGTCTAAATACTAAAGGACACCTTGGTAGAAAGTAACCTAGTAGATAGAGACCCTCTTTAAATCTCCAATAATTAACATAGTGGGAGATAAAGTTAGTGCTTCAGAACCCCGTTTGAACTAACCCTCAAATTTAAGTTTAAGCTAAGAGTTTGGGACATTAAAGCAAGTGAAGAATACACAAATTCTAAGCCCCTAATTAACCCTAACTTGAACAAATTATTCTGAGTGGTTCCCTTCCACTCAGAAAAAGTACAATATTCCAAGAGATTTTTATTTTTGTCTCAAGCATGATTTACATATGACATTCAATCTGGGAATGAAGGGAAACCACCTACAAAGACACACCTGTCCACTGTTTAGCTGCCTAAAGGGAAGAGGCCTGAAACTGTCCTCCAGCAACTCTTCTTCACAAAGGCACTCTTCTGCTCGTCTTTAGAACCCAGTTACTGGGAGACTATCCTACAGAACCCCTTTCATTTAATTTCACTTGAATATGGGCACTTCTTTAAATTTAGAACTAATAATGATTCCAATAGCTAATAATTATTTGGAAGTTTACGATTTCCAACTTGTTTCCAAACACTTGGTTTTCATAACCTTTTGAGGTAGGATGGAGAGGTGTCACCTTATTTTTATAAATGAGGACATGAACCTCAGCTAAGTAACTTGCCCAAGGTTTTTAAGAGAGATGGATTACTCTTCTTGAATGTAAATTAAGTATTCTTTCTACTATGTCACCTGAGAAGTGAGATAAAAGTACATACATACAGATATTTATGTAAAATACAAAAGTACTGACACATAGACTTTGGTTTAAAATCCAATACTACATTTTTTATGTTGTTGCTCAAATTGTTCCAGCTTTGCCACTGTTAAGTTCATGTCCATTTGACATACAGCCATTGTTTTGTTTCTGGAGCATTCCTTATTTTCTGGCACTGGAAGATGCTTCAGGATCATCTTGTATTTTTCCTGTTCCAGCCGTAGAATCGGTTATCTTTCCAAGGAACTCTGGTTGCTTTTCTTGGTCCCAAAATTTGGATGCTGGTTATAGATTTAGTTTTAAAATGTGAAATAATGTACATTTTTAAATCTCCATAAAAATGCTGCAAAAAAAAAGTCACCTTATACTATAAGAAGCTGAACTCAGACTGTAAAAGACTAATTTCAGGTCTTTCAACTAGTTTAGTGCATTCCAGTGACCAAGCCAAGTAACTCTAAACAATTTGGGAAATACATGTTTTATATAGTTGATCTGATATTATTTAGAAAGGGAAAATATAGTATGTGGTTTCATGACCTCTCCAATCAGACCAATGAGGGTTCAGACTAGTTCTGCCACTTTGTTCATTTATCCAATGCCTTCTTGGTGATGGTGTAGAGAAAGGAAGAAATTACGGATGATCTTTGTTGGAGGTGACATTCTGAAATCTGAAAACCTTGTGAAAACCTGGTGGGAAAGTTCCAGAGGAACACTGGAAGCAAGGACAAATGTTGAGGAAGAGAAACTCCTATAGGACTGCAAATTAGTGAGCTAGGAGAATGATTGAAAAATAAGGTTGGAGAGGCAGAATACTCTATAAGATTTTTAGAGGAGAATGGATCATATTGTGTAATAAAGAGCCTTTGAAGGGTTCTGAGGATCGGTACACTTTAAAATAAAAATCATTGGTAGCTGTGGAAAATAAATTATAGGAAAGTACAAGTGGAAGCAGGTTAGAAGCTAGTTAGAAGTATCACAAAAGTCCAATGAGTTGGGTACTAGAGATTTGATGACCACAGCAGAAATGAAGATAGTTGAACAGATGTGAGATCTACTTAGGAAGTGACCTAGATGTGACTTTACTTAGAAAGGTAAAGTCAAAGTCAACAGTTTGCTGATGTATTGGATGTGGGTGATGAAAGGAAGTGGAGTAAAAAATACCCTGAGGTTTAAGTTTTGAGCATCTAAGGTATAAAGGGTCATTTGCTGAGATGAGGAAAACTGAGTTACCTCTTTCATCTATAAAATGGGGATGAGAATATAAAACTGGACTAAACTCATGACAGAGTCCCTGAGGCATATGGTCTAATCAATAGAATCTAGAGTATTTTCTTCACATTATGCATAAGCAAAACCCCTTCATATTCCTTATACTGTATATCATAAACATGTTAAAAGCAGCAAAATATACTCCAGGCAGATGTAAGCATTTCAGATTATATACATTTCTTAGGAATCAGATCCAACTTCAAATGAAAATCCTTGTTCAGTCTTTTGACTAACTTTGTGACCTAGACATTCAGTCTTTCAGTTTCTCTAAAATGTTGATATTAATAATTACTTTATAAAGTTGATAGATTCAACATACTGCATTTTTCAAACCTTACAGTCCAACCATGAAAGAGCTATTATAGTTAACCTTACAAAATGTAACCTATTTAACATTTGAATATAGACCTGATACTCCATATTAGTTAAATAGACTACAATGATTAAAAATCTTTACAGCTATTCCAATGTTATTAAGTTCTATAATCTCTAATACCTTAAGAGAACCACCATGTGCCAACGTTAGGTGTGGCTATTTCTTTAAAAATTTAAAAGAACATGAAGGCTTGCCGCCATAAACTACAAATCAGCCATAATCCCTAAGAGGAAAAAAAATTTTTTAAGCCTACTTTCAAAAATATTCGAATGCAATAAACTTTTAAATTTCATTTTCTCAAATCTGTAAACAGCAAAAAACCCCTCAAGATTTCAAATATTCTCTTGAGAAGCAAGGTGGAAAAGAGACAATTGAAATTAAACAATGAAAAGATCCCTTCTTAAAACTATCAAGCTTCAGAATCTCACAGGGAGACATGATCCAGGATATTCCAGAAATAGATAAAACCTGTTAAAATTAAGTACTTTTCCCTCCAGTCCTCTAGAGTCTTTTCTAAAGAAATAGGTGTCTTCCAGAGACTACCAAACATCACAATACGAAATTGCTCATTTTAAAAATTTTGGTAATTTCCGAGTTAAAATAAATGTATTTGGGGCCCTTAGAGACAGTCGACAAAGAGTATAAAAGTAAACGTTTATTTGAGTGCCTTTCACTCTATCCAAGTTTGGAATAAAAACTAGTGTTTTAGAAACACAGGTAACAAAGAATAACCAATTCTTCAATTCCCACAAAATCAGCTCCTAAATCTAGCCACATTCAAGGTTCTGTACTAAAAACTGCGTTTTTTCCCCCCTCTGATTCCAGGCCTTGAGACTGAGTTACTGGATAAAGGGCAAAAAGGAGAACTGAAGGTTTTTGTGTGGACGTCCCAACAGAGACTGGTCCAATGAGGGGGGTCCCTCCATTTGGCGGGAGTGGGTGGGGGGAAGACCCTGGAAATCCTGTAGGGTCGGATGGGTGGCCCCTCAGGGCGCGGGCCTTGCGGAGGAGGCGGGAGATAAGAGCGAGCCTGATCTCCCGCGCCCGCCAGCAAGACTGAGCTGGCGAAAGACCGGGGAAACTTACTTCAGATCTGAGGGTACGGGACAGCTATGGAAAAGGGGTGCAGAGAGTTGGGGTTAGGCACCTGACCGGGCCGTGGGGGCTGCAGGCTAGTGAGCCCTGCAGAGTCGGAGCCCCAGGGTGGGGTGGGGGAGGGGAGGGGGCATTTGGCGCCCATTCCAGGCGTGTTGGAAGAGGTTATCTTCCAAAAGGCGCCCTAGGAGGCCTCAGCCCGCACACCTCCAGCGGAGCAGGCGTCTAGGTTCCGCGTGGCAGGCAAGACCCCGGCCCGTCATCCTGCCTCAGCACATCTGGCTTCCCATCCCAGCACCCCACCCTTTTTCTCCCGGTGCCAGAAACCGCCTCCCGTGCCCGCCCGAGGCTCAGCGTGGAGCTGCACGCCCGAACTCGGGAGGGTGTCGGGTTCGTGTCGCAGACCCCCCACCCCTCACCTGCACCCCTCCGGGAAGCCGCGCGCCCCTCGCACCCTCTCCCCTCACTCACTGTGCGGGTGATGAGGGCGCCCGGCGGCTGTCACCGTGCTGGAGCTGCAGCGGCAGGAGCTGGATGGGGAGCGTGGGGAGCAACTGCAGGGGCGCCGGCTCATGCCAGTGCAAGTGGGGTCCCCCCCAGGTGATGAAGCAGCTACTGAACGAAGATGCTGAAGACGCGCTTCACAGAACTCTCTGCCCTAAAAGGCGCCAGCTGGTACTTTTAAAATCTTTGAATTTCGTGTCCAAACCGCACGGCCCAATGGGGGCGCGTCGCTCGCACGCGCGCTCCAATGGGAAGGCAGCGGGAGGAGGTGCCCTCACCCAAGCCCAATTGGAGGCTACCGAGGCGGGGCCAGCCGCGAGGCCCCGCCTCCTTCCTTCCACCCGGCTCGGCGCGTCCGGAAGGATGCTGCGGTCGGGGGCGGGGAAGGAGGCGGGGCCTCGGAGCGCGACCGAAGCTGCGGCCGGGCCGCACGTGGACGGAGCCTACCACGCATGCGCCACCCCGCCACGCTTCCATCCGCTGTGGAAACCGGCCTCCTCCAAGTCCTGACTTCATCCTGAAGGCAGCTCCGGCTTCTGTCTGAAGATCTCCGAAGGGCTCAAAGGGAAGCTGACTTTCTCCGATCATCTCATAGCGTGAGATGGGTGAGCGGCGACTCTGGTCGTCCGGGAATGCAGACTTTCCGGAAGACGAACCCTCCCCCCAGCCCAGCATAGCCCGCCTCTCTAGGATTTAGGCGCGCTCCGCTCTACCTCCCGGTTTCGCCCCTCCCCTGCCCAGTGCTTTTGCGCAAGCGCTTTTGGCGGCCCGTGGCTGCAGAGTTGGCGGGTTGGCGCTTGCGCCCTGGGATAACCCGCGGTTCTCTGAGGGCAAGGGAGAAGTGCTGGCCGCGGTGGGTGGGTCTACTACCTTCACCCTCGCGCGCTTAGCTGGTCCCGTCGATGCGGTGGCGGGAGACCTGGAGCCGCGACTTCCCAGGTCCTTCCGGTTGGGGTGAAGGTGGGACATCTTTCTTGTAAGCTTATTTAGTTAGTTTCAACCACAGTTCTCCCGCCACCATTGCTTTGTATAGGCCTTAAGCTTATTAAATTTGTATCTCTCTTGTCCTAGTTGGTTGTTCGTTTCTTTCCTTCAAGGGTCAAGCGCAAGAGACAGTAATCCTGCCCCAAAATAAGAAAACGTCCTACTTTGGGAGTTTTCAGTCCCTACACCCTGAGGCTGAAGGCCCTTCTTTAGCCAGGGGATCGATTTTCTAGTAATGGAAGAATGGGTGGAAGAATCAGTTGTTAAAGTCTTCGATGACATTGCACCGTATTAGTCATGGTGAGCTTTTCACTTTTTGAATGTGCACTTGAGTGGCGCCAGCATTCCTTGTACTGAGCTTTTAGTCATAGCTCAATGAAACTACAACATCTAAATTCCAGAAGTCTGAATTCTTGTGTTTCGCAGTTTTACTTTTTAAATTTTAGTTTTGCTTTTCTGCAGCCTCAAGGAGAGTAGATAATTGGCTTATGGTAATTGCTCAGTTAAATCAGTGGTAAGTCTGGGGGTGAGGCAGGGCCTGGATCAGGGTGGGTAGGGATCTGGATGAGCCTTGCAAGTGCTGGGTGGATCCCATCTTTATGTAAAACGTTTATGATTAGTTCATTTTTTTGCATTAATTGTGGTCTTTTAGAATGTTGCGTGAAATTAGTAATTTTCTTGATTACTGAAATTTGGGGCATCCTCTTAAATTTTGCACCTTAGTCATGTGTCTCACCTTACTTAGCCTGGCCCTGATGCTAGGTCCTAGAGATACCCGGTTGAAAAAGAGTAAAGTTCTGTCCTTCAGGGAGCTCACATACTAATGGAAAAGAAATTGGAAATTCATTTCAGTAAATAAAAAGAGGACTGTAAAACATAATAGGGTAGAAAATAGGCAGTAAGGGGTATCAATTAATGACTTAGTTTTTGAGGTTTTGGATGAAGATCTGAATGTAGAGCTGGCAGTGCAGAGATTTGCATAATAGGCAGAGAACAGGCCTGAAAGTGTTTATCTCATTCAAGGCCTGATGTGGCTAGAGTGTACTGAGCAAAGGAGATAGTAGGAGAGAGGTCAAAGAGGTAGAAACCACATCTTAAAGGACTTTGTAGATTTATATGTAGAGTTTAGCATTTCTTTTGATTGCAACAGTAGCTTTTGGAAGGATTTTTAGCAAGGGAGCAATATTAAAACTATAGGAGCTTTTTATCTACTGAGGACTTTAGAAATGTTATCTTTTAATCCTCACAATTATCCTAGCATTATTTTAATTTTATGATTGTGCTTAGAAGTATAATTTCTACAGAATCACACAGCTAGTAAACAAAGGCTCCAATCCAGCTACAAGAGACCATGTACTTCTATGTTATACTGAAGATTAATAATAATTGCTGGAGACCCAATTGTTTTAGTACGTTTTTACTTTCCCGTTTGACCTAAGAGGTTATCTTTATTCATCTCTTTTATTTTCAGATGCAAATATATGAAATTTGAGGTGAGGAGAGGTTCTTGTTAATTGAGCACCTGGACTATAACCTTTGGATCTTAACTACAGCTTAAACAGTATTCTCCAGCAGTTATTCATTCATTCATTCATTCATTTCAGAAAAAAGCTAATGTAAATTATTGGAAAAAGCCAACCATGTTTTATTGCATGCTAGAATAGTTTGTCAGGCTCTTTTTTTTGGTTTAAATTATTTAATATTTTTAACTATTAAAGTTTTAATTATGATGAAATAGTATTTTGACTCACAATTAACTTGTTCAGTAGGTTCATGAGCACCTGTTAATTTCATTTTTAGTGAGAAATTTAGAAAGAACCATTCTGAATTTTACTAGATGCTAACAGATACGCATATATATGAATACATGTCAACAGATACACACACACACACACACATATACACATACATACCTTTTCCATTAAGTCAGTATCAGTCAAAATTGTTGCATTTTTAGGAGCAAAGTGAAGTACAGAGAGAATTGCCCTCATTCCTTTAGCAAATTCTTATTGCCTACAACTTCTGAGATATTGGGGAGTGTATGCAAATAACTGGTACATGGTACTTGTCCTTGTGTTTACGATCTGGGCCAGACATAAGATGCTCAGTAAATAATCTATGAGTAAAAGCATCATGGGTTCTAAAGGAGAGGAGATAAGGTATATAAAATACAGCTATAATGGAACACTAGGTAGTCAAATAACATCCGGTTACAGTGGGACTTTTTGTAGAACAGAAGAGTGAACTTCTGTAGGATGCGGTTTCTCAGGCTCAGCACTGTTGACATTTTGGGCCAGATGCTTTGTTGTGGGGAGCTTGCCTGTGCATCGTAGGGTATTTGGCAGCATTCTTAGCCTGACTCTCCTCCCCTTCTAGTTGTGATAACTCTCTCCAAACATTGCTGGATGTCCTTTGTGGGGGCAAGTTTTCTTGTAGATGAGAACCACTACTATAGGGGATGTCTTTTGAGGGAATGGAGAGGAGGGAGGCCTTCCATGGCATGAGGAATAAAATGGGGGAAACTTAAATGCAGGTGCTTTATCAGGAAAAATTATTTGATTTGATATGAGATAAGGGTGGTTGCTATGTAAAATGGGCTGATATGAACTGATGCTTGATACAGATATGGATGTATCCTGTGCACAGTTTTATTTGGGAGGCAGTGGGAATCTATTAAGCAAAAGGATGACAAGATCAGAGCCTTGCTTTTTAGGAAGATGAATCTGGCAGTTATGTGTATGTAACCTAAATTAGCAGGTAGAGAGGATACAGCGAGAAATCAGAAGACAAAAGTAGTTCATGAGAGAAGTAATTCTGGACAAGAATAGAAATGGAATCGGAGAGGATTTAGTAGGAGAGTAGGATTTAGCAATAAACTGCATGTGAGGAAGAGGAATCAAAGATGACATTTAAATTTGAGAGGGAGAATAATGGTAGCATCATTAAAGAAACTGAGATCCACAATGAGAAATGGGTGATAGAGGAATATGACAAGTTTCATTTTAAAATAGTGATTAATCTGTTTATACATCTTCAAAATTGCCGTTCTATCTGAATGAGTTGATTAACGGGTGTTGTAGGCCATTTTGCAATTTAGTTTTGGTTCTTTCTAAACAATACACCAGATTTCTAGACAAAACCCGCAGCTATAACTGCCTTTTAGACATCTGTTTAGTGCCTTTTGTAGCATGTTAGGTCCTGAAAAGACAATGAAGAGAATACAATTTAGTCTGTTAATGAGACAATGCAAAAGGTCTAGCAGTGAGTTTATTTCCCTGACCCGTCCCTTCCCACTTCCTTATTAAGTACACAATCCCGAGACAGGAGTAAACCAGTGAGTTTATTACCTGGTCATAAATGTTGTCATACAGGTATAGTAAAGTGCTATGAAATACCAAAGAAGGGCAGTTAATTCTGCCCAGGGCTAAGGTACTCTTTAGATTGCACCTTGAAATTTGTCTGCAGAGGTTAATGGAGTGTGTTTTCTAGGCAGAGGGCAGCATAAGCAGAAGTAGGTATGAGTGACAGTGCACGGTGTGTAAGTAAGAAAGCTGTGTGGGAGCATTGTCTGTAAAGATAAAAAATTCCAAGGCCCGTAAATGTTAGTCTGAGGGTCCCAGCAGACCTCATGCCAAAATTATGTTGCTCTACACTTACCTTCTCCTGCGTCCCAAAATTACATATGATTATCTAGGATTAATTTACATTATCGAGTCAAGTGGGAGCCATTGTCAGTTCACAGACTGGAATTTGTCAGTCACTAAGCATGTGTTCATAGCACACCTACTGATACATATCTTAAATTTATATTGTTAACATTACCTAGGTATTGTGATTTTTTTCTAACCAACTATGATGTTCTGATGCACATGAAGTTTAAGAATTGATCAAAGGTTCTTTTCTACCTTCATGAGTACAGCTCTCACACCTTTTCCCTTTGAGGCAGGGAGTGAGGGAGTGAAGAGGGATGGGGAGCAATTAACTTACTCTCCCCTGTATTTACAGCATAAATTTCAACAGTTGAAACCCTTCACAATCTCAACTTTCCTAATGTTGCCTATTAGACGAGGTAAAGAAAAACTAATAGTATGTTGTAATATTTAATAACCCACAGATATGGCCCTTTCATTCGGAAAGGAAACCGAAAGTGCAAGAGGAAAGTGATAAAACCGGGGGACACAGGCTTGCATTGGGCCTTTTGTAGACAGTGAATGTAGGCAATGGACATGTCTTGCCATATTGAGTCGCACAGGTCACTGAAAGCTGCTTTCTTCAACTGTTCTTGTGAAGGCAGAATTCCTTTCATGAGCAGACTACTACGGGGGAGAGTCACTCCAAATTAAAATTCTCTGCTGTATTTGCAATAAATTTTCAATATAAAATTACTCTGAAAATTAGCACAAGTTGGGGCTTTTAAGGAAATTTGGTTAATAAAAGTTGACTTAGGGAGGACACCCATTACCCGACAATATTGTTGTTTTGCATTTATGTAGTGCACACGATGGCAAGAATTCAGTCTGCTGTTGATTTCTAACAAATACAGAAAAGTATGCAATTTGGGGAGTTAACGAAATATCTCCCTAATTCTTTATCATTTTAAACATATGAAAGCATTTTTCCCTGTGGAAATCTTACCTTGTCGTGACTACTATAAAATTTAACATGTCTCCATCATCTGCCAGGTAGAGCTCTTCTCATAATTGGAGTCCTTAGTTTACCTCATGTTTTCAAACAATTCTTGAGCTGCATTTCCAGCTTTTCACAATTCTTTAGGGGATAACTGACAGTTTGGTCCTATATAGTTTTCTTTTTGTAGTTAAACAGGTTGAATTTACTACTCCTCCTTGTGGTGAAGGTGCACACACCCCACAGGAGAAACATGGGTCTCTTATTCATTAATCAAACACACATCTTGAATCACTGTGGCCCTCACATCGAATGGTCTTTTACAATTAAGCAGCCTCAAGCAAACGTGTGGGCTTTCCTCTCAGGCCCAGTTCTCTGGAGTCATTCTTCTCAGAAAAGAGCCAAACGTAACCAGGATTTCCATGGAAAAAATAACTGACTTTTTAAATATGACAAAAATATTGATATAAGATTATACTGGCTCAGTTTTACACTGTTTCAACAGCAAATCCTCAATTTCCAAAAGTGAATTCATTTGTTTTATCTGTCACTATATTTTAGAGAATCTAAAGCATCCCAGCATATCAGAGTATTAAGACCTACCTTATTTAAGTGTATATCTAAATGACAAAAATGCTGATCTTAAATGAAAATGCAGTGCAATGTCATGAAAAAAAAAAGGGACAGAAGTTGGCAGGGCTGGTCTAGATTAAGGGAATCCTTAGCAATATAACCACCAGTTTCCATGTACAATCCTTAATTGAATCCTGGTTTAAAGAAGCCAGTTATTTCTTGATAAAGAAATAAGACATTTTAGAGAGAATTAGGGAAATCTGAATTGGTTATTTGAAGAGAATAGGGAATTGGGAAATTGTGAATTTTGTAAGGTATGATGATAGTAAATGCAGTAAAATAATGTCCTTATTTTTTTAAATGCAAGCTGAAATATTTAAGGGTGAAGTGTAACAACATTTGTAACTTTTAACACTAAGCACATATAAAAGCATATGTTACTGAAACTATATCGAATATGGGTATTTGTGCCAGTTTCTGATTTTTTGCCTCAGCAACAAATTCACCTTTCATTGCCTTATTTCATGATACTGGAGCTGGACCTGTAAACATTTCTCCTTCGTCAAGGTACCATGTGATGCTTTGTCCTGGGGGTGGTGGAAGAACAATGCAATTGGAGGGGACTTCTCTTGTTTTTAAGGCGCTTCGTTTATGTGTAGCACAGCTGCCTGGGGTGTTCTTGGACACCACGGTGGTTAATTTTGTCAACTTGGTTGGGCCACAAGGTGCTTAGATATTTAGTCAGCATGTTTCTGTGAAGATGTTTTTGGATGAGATTAACACTTTAAATCAGTGACCTTTCAGTAAAAAGGAGAATGCTCTCCAAGTGGATGGGCCACGTCCAATCAGTTGAAGGCCTGAAATGAGCATTGACTGGCCTCCCTATCCTGGCTCTCCAGCCTGCTAGCCCACACTGCAGATTTTTAGACTTGCTGAGCTAACCCTCTCTCTCTCTCTGTCTCTATAATACTATCGGTTCTATTTCTCTGGAGAACCCTGACTAATGCAGACACCTACTGATGCTTACCCTCCAACAACTCTTGACACCTGGTGGGAAGCTTTTTGGTTACAGGTCTCTGAGGGTTTGAGGTTCTGTTTTCAAGGCCTGATCCACCCGCTGTAGACAGCTCTGGCCCAGGGTAACACAGGGAACTTTTCTGTCACCATGTATGTTGCAGCCACATCCTCTCCAACAGGCCTGACTCCCCACCTTGGGGAAGGGAAGCCCTTTCAAGGTGGTTCTTTCCTTGGATGCTCTGTCTGTCCTAGTGTATTAGAGTTCTCAACAGCTAATCCCATTGTCAGTTAATCATTCTTCACATCACTATTATCCCCAAATTATTGGTTTCTGTCTCCTGACTAGACCCTGCTTAATGCAGTATTTACTGTCATTTGTTTTCTGTTTGAAGTGTTTCATTATAGAGTTAAATTTCTGGTCAGTCATTATATATTTTATATAAAACAAAGGATGATTTTCCTACCTCTTATAAGGAAGAGTCCAAAATATTAAAATCAGAGTCATGGTTATATTGTGTTTCTTTATTAATACAATGAGAGAAGATTTATACAAATTATCTATATCTTAAAAATATACATATTACTTCCAACTGTGTTAACTCATGTTTTTCAAGAGAATACCGGTTAATATTTACATACAATATGATTTGCTATTGTAGAATTTTCATAAGCCACAAAAATCTTTAATGACAAATTGATTTAAAATTTTCTGGAAATAACTTCTACTAAAGATTCATAATCAGCATAGTCTTTCAATGACTGTACAAGTTCATCAAGTAGGTACTCTCCTTGCATAAAAGTTTCAAGATCATGAAGTGACTTGTTTATTCTGTGATCTGTGACCCGGTTCTGTGGAAAATTATATGTTCTTATTTTCTCTGACCTTCCTTTAGTTCCAATCTATATATGCAAAAAAAGATACAAGGGACAGTTAGACTTGGCAACTAAACCTACTTAACAGGAAATTAAGCTCTTGCTTTATAATTTGAAGCATGATGTAAGCACCAAGTTTTAAACATGGTGATTCATCAAATAACATGAGAATAGGATAGAGAAAAAAAGAATATGGACTTTAATACAGATTAATAGTATTTGAATCCTCTCTGCCTTTCCA
Organism: Macroglossus sobrinus; assembly: GCA_004027375.1. Lineage (NCBI taxonomy): Eukaryota > Metazoa > Chordata > Mammalia > Chiroptera > Pteropodidae > Macroglossus > Macroglossus sobrinus. The sequence continues at coordinate 23,884 of PVKZ01005072.1, forward strand.
GTCCTCTATGACTTCAGGCAATTCATTTCAACTCCAACCTTTAGTTTTCTTATCTGTAAGAGACAGACAAATAATATCTGCTGCACAGCGGTGATGTACACATACACATACAGCCTGGCACAGAGGAGATATTCAAATGGTAACTAAATATATGTAATCTCCGTGAACTAATAGTCATCTTCAGTGATGACAAAGTGATGAATTTCTCATAATATGGAACTAATAAAAGAGCTCTGTAGTTATAAAATTAAATATCAAACAGGAAGAAAGTTTAGTTTGCTTCCCATCTTTCATAATTTTTGGAATGGAGGCTCCATATTATCTTTTTTTAACTGCTTAAAAGTCTGAGAAAAACACCCATGAAAACAGACCAGAGGTAAAATTACTACAAAACAAGTATAGCCCTTGGTTGAGCTACCTGAATTTTCTTATTTTCATAAATACATTGGAACAATTTAAAAATGAATAAAAGCCAAGTTATTTTAAAATGTTTACCCTTTAGAAGCACTTTTTTCAATTCGGTTTTACCTGAATCTTTCTAGCACTGTCTCTTTTACTTGTTTCTTCTTCTAGATACATGCTGTATAGTCTTGCACGTAACTTTTTCATAGCCATCTCTCTGTTTTTCAGTTGAGATCTCTCTTGCTGGCATTCAGAAACAACACCTGAATAGTATTATGAGAATTAAATAGTTTTAATTTAAAAATCTTCACTTATTACAAGGAATACCCCTTTTCTTTCTCATCCTTTTTCTTCTTCCTTATAGGAAAATAGGACTCTAATATAGAAGGAAGACTAAACTGAACAAATTTTGATTTTTCTGATAACTCTATAAAAGTTTGAGCTACTGTACAAAGTATTTCCATATTGAAGGCGTGCATACTAAATAATAGCATTAATTACTTAATATGGATTGCTTTCCATACCCTTAGCTAGCCACATAATTTTTTAAAAATAATAGCTCCTCATCACAGAAATGAAAATACAAAAAAAATTAATCCTATCACCAGAGATAATCACTGTTGTTTTTGAGGGTTTCCATTTTTTTCCTATTGTTTATAGACTGTGTTACATATGACATCATCTTAAGTTTAACATGAGGATGTCCTCATGTTTAAAAAAAAATAAAAACATACCAAGTCATCACTCCCATCAACCACTACGGGTCAACGGGAATTATGCCTATTTGAGATAGGTCATTATAAAAGATTCTTGCATTCTTTCTAGATAGCTGAGGTTTGCTACCCATCATCACATGTAAATCACTGCAGTAATACTTGTAAAACACATTTATAGTTCTACCTAAGAGTATAGTGAAGACTTAAGAAATATTTAAATACAGTTCCAATGCCTGACTATCTAGAATCAGAGCCCCTGGAGGTCTGTGGATAAATTTAATGGAAAGAAGCCCCAGAAATCATATGCAAAACTTTTATATGCTGCTGGGTAGTAGGTCCAAGCTGTCATTGAGTCCATGTCCTCTCTTCAAAAAAGACTACCAGCTAGTGATTTAGACTGTTTGCTGATAAAGAGGCCATGGTAATAATTTCATCATTAGGTTTTTTTTTTGTTTTTGTTTTTTTTTTTTTTTAGGAGAGGCAACCCTTGGTTGACCTCACAGATTGCAAGGACCTTGTCAGTTTACAATCCCTTATTTATTTTTTATGCCTACAGCACGTGGTCTTTCTAGGTGGTGTCCCATCCAAGTATTAACCAGGCCCAATCCTGCTTAGCTTCCGAGATCAGACAGGATTGGGCTTGTTCAGGGTAGCATGGCTATAGACATAAGGATTTTTTCAAATAGTGATATCTACTAAGTATAAACTTCAGCAAGCTACCTGGAAGGACTACCACACCTTCTTTTCATCGTCACTGATACGGAGATTCCCCGGGTTTAGATCCCTCCATCTTCCTGACTTTGTAGTATTCCTGCAGCAGTGTCAGCTAAGGATTCTAAATACATCAAGTATTTAGTAACAATCCTTAATAGTATACATTCCTTTGATAATTGAAGAAGCTATTTCAGTGGAATATTAGTCCAGTCATTCAGAATTGATTTCTTCAGTGTTTTATGTTGAATAATAAGTAGTACATACCTGTTGGAAGATGAACTATCCTCACAGCACTGTCTGTAGTATTTACATGCTGCCCACCAGCTCCACTGGCTCGCTTAGTATCAATTCTCAAATCTTTAGGATTAATTACCAGATTAATCTATACATAAGAGAAAAAATTGGGATTTAAAAATATTACATGTATGGACTATTCGAAGGCAAGAACTATCCACTTATAACTACAAATATATGTTTAGTATTTTTAAGATTTAGATGCTTTAATGTTAAGAATAGAAAGTAGTTAGATATCATTAATTTTTTTTCCTTTTGGAAGAGTAGCAGGTTAAAATACACTATAAAACAAAAACAAACCCTAATCCTCAAAAATTGGACTTCTACCACATGACTAGAACTTGGTTCTTATTAGAAATGTAAATATATGAAATAAAATGAGATTTGCGGAATATTTCTGGGTTCAAAAAGACCAGCAGAGGAAAAAACTGCTAGCTTAAGAAGTACAGGAAAGGCTTATTTTAATTTTAAAGGAGGACTTAAAGGTATTTGGAGGCAGAGGACAGACAAATGGAAATGGCAAAGCCCAGAAGTCAAAGGTAAGGCCCAATTCATAAGTACACTGGGATCTGATGTCAGGGTAATGCTGTCCTGGGAGCCACCATCGAAAGCACTAGATTTCAAAGGCTTTGTTTCATGAACTACAGCCCACTGTGACATGTCCGCAACCTTGGCAGTAGGAATCCTACCATTCATAGGCCCTCTGTGTCTCCCTACATGGCTCCTTCTTACTGTTGCTAGAATTAAATGAGATGGTATCTGGACCTCAGTCTCCATCTTTCCCTGAAAACTCCCTTCCATCTCCAAGATGCTCAAACCAAAGTGACTGGTATCTCCGTGTGGCTCCTGCTACAGAGTCAAGTAGCACTTTCCCTCCAAATTAAAGAGAACCCCTCAAACTTCTTTCTCCTCAGAGCATTCATATTTCATCCTGAAAGAAAAGCCAAATATTTCCTATCACTTTTCAACAGAAGGGATGCAAGCAAAACTGACCTTCCCAACTGTTTTACAAATATATTTAGACTGAGAATTTACTTTGTGAGAATAGAGTACACTCATTATGAACTGTAACAATATGTTTCTATTGTAGTGTGGTTGGGTTATGAAGTTGCAACTCTGTTAAGTAGTAACCTTGTTAAAACAGGATTCTTGCTGTTAATACTCTGGGAGCCAGTCACATAAAACCAAGGTCATTTTAAACGTTTAAGACCCTATTTACATAGGATAACATTGTTTACACTGTAGAGATGATCTCAAAGTAACTACTTTAAGCTTAGTGGTGGGGAAAATTAATAAATAGCAAGACTACATCACTTACACATCCTTGATTCTTACAATCTATTATAAAGTACTTTTTGGATTGAGATACTAGTTTCTCAAAATTAATTCAAAATATGTGGTGAAGGCCAGATCAGTAAAGTGTTACTCTGGGGGCAAGGCACTGTGCTAAGCCCAGGATTCCAAGGAGAGGGGACTGTGATGCCTTACCTCAGTAGGCTGGGGTAATATGGCCACAGTCATGGTGCTCGTGTGGATGCGGCCCTGCTTCTCTGTCTTTGGCACTCTCTGCACTCTGTGCACACCTCCTTCAAATTTCATGTGCTTGTAGGCTTCTGAACCCCCAATGCTGGCAGATGCATGTCTAAGGCCACCTTGAAAAGATTGGGAAAATTCTTTTATTACCCTTGTCATTTATAAGCAAGTGACCATCCCTTCTACCATCTTGAAATATATTCAAAAAAGCTACAAAATTTCTATAGATATAAAATATATTGAAAAACTTCAGCAAGCCTATTATATCCAGTGCTTTAATACTAGTGTTTTAACACTATATTTTTATAGTTGTTAAGCATAACGTATTTACAGTGTTAATGAATTGATTCAATAACATATGTAAAAGGCCACTTTTAAAAGACCATAAGTTACTCATTGGTTAGTATTGAATGGATAATGTTTTATAGGCCATTTCAAAATGGGTACATTTGCATTAAAAAATGATTAAGTAATAAATGATAAGCAAAAAACTTCTTAAGCATCCTTACAAATAAATTCTAAAGCCTAGTTATGGTCTTTCCACCCCACTTTGGAGAACACATATAGACAAATCTACATTTTTCCCAAAATAGTTTACTGACCTATTTCACTTGGAAAATATTCCAGGGTTTCAAAATGCCATCTTTTAAATGCAGCATATTGCTGATACATATCAAATATCTCTGCAGTAAACAACATTGCCTCCTGACCCCCAACTCCTGCAGTTACCTCCAGGATCAAATCATTTTCATCTGTTTCTTCTGAAGGAACCAAAAGTAAGATAATCTGTAAATAAAAAATAGCACCCCTCCTATAATTAAGAATTATTTAAAACTTTAAAAAAGAGCTAAATGATTAGATGCAGGATTTTAAATATTTAATTTACTTGAAGTTTCTCTAAGCAAATTTAATATTGTGATTACTATTCAACCATCTTGCCAATTTAGAACCATATAAGCATAATTTCTAAAAAATATTGTTACATCTATATCCCAAGTGTTATAAGGTTCAGCAAAAACTTAGATTTTTCTTGTGTGTTCATGTATACTTTACATCAGTTCTCTATTTAGTTAATAAGTACCTGCTGTGAGTAGGACACAATGTTGTATATAGAATGCAAAAGAAGATTCTATCCTCCTGAAATTTATGGCTTAGTATGGCAAACAAACAAACAAACAAACAAAAAACTTTAAAAAGCCCCCAAATTGCAATTTTTTTTTAAAGCTTCTTTAAAAAAGAAGAGAAACTTGCAATATTGGAACCAAAAAAATCCTGTAGAGGATGATCTGGTTCTATTACCTCATTTTACATGTCAAGGAAAATGAGGTTAACAGGTTAAATGACTTATCCAAGGGCAAAGTGTTAGTTACTGGCAGAGCAGGCATAAGAACTCAAAGCCTTCTGCCTAGATCGGTCTTCCTTCCATTACAGTAATATCTTCTGCACTATAGTATGTACTAATTAAGAGGACATAGAAGCTTCTTATATTAGGTGAGTTAAGAAAAGCTACCAACGTGTATTTTTTTTAATATATGCTAGGCATTCTGCTAAGTACTTTAATTCTTAAAACTATCTTGAGTAAGTACTATTAACAGTTCCACGTTAAAATGTGAAAGCTGAGTTTAGTTTAGCTGAGTAATCTAGTTGCCCAATATCATACAGCTAGAAAAGTGGAAGAGCTAGAATTTGAACCTGAGTCTACCTGAATTCTGAAATATCACACTTTTATTTTATGTTGGTTGGGGGCTATAGTTGTACCTGCTTTTCCATCTCTCTAGCTTATGCCAGTATCTCATGATCATTCATTCAAACCCTGAAATAACAAATGATAGGATTCACACCTGTTTGTTAATTACTAACCAATGAACAGAAACCTTTACTACATGTGCCTTTTTATTTCACACACACAAAATTAGAGAATGGGTAGAAGGCAAGTTAATGAGACTGTAGCGGAACTTTCCTTCTAGAGTAGGTTGTGTGGACGGTCGTCTTTGATGACTTCACATTTGCTAGAGAAGAGACAAAATCTCTAAATTAAGCCACCCCCTTTCTGCGATCCTTCATCACCTTGCCATGTTCTTTCACTAATGGAAAGCTTTAAACTCTGCTTTACAAAATTATCAAAGATTGGTTCTAATTTTATGTAATGATTACTCTTCCTTTAATGCCTATATGTTCTGAAATTCTCATAGATACACAACCAAAACAGTACAATTCAGTTCTAGAAATCCTGAGGGCCTGCTCTAGGTCTGGTACTCTAATGCTGACAGAGACACAGAAATGAAGGATTGTCCCTGCTCACAATCTACCAGCACTTCATCATCTCTTCTACTCACTGTCAACCCCACCCCCCTCTCTCTCTACAAAAAAAGTACAGAAAACCAGTATTCCATTGCCTTTCCAGCAAATCCCATTAATGTGACATTCATCCTTGCATCAGAGCTCTACAATCCTTTTAGTAGGATAAAAATAGGACCACAGGGAGTATGCTTTAAAGAACAGTTTCTAATTGTAAATATTAACAAGCTGGTTATGTCTTGAATTGTTTTTGCCAACTTCTAATAAAATTTTAGTACTAATGAGTCATTCTTTGCACAAATATTATACCTGATGCTTCAACTGAGCTATTTCTTTTTGACACGAAGCTATTTCATCCACTGCAAGTTTCCTTAAGTCTTCATTTTCATCTAAAAAAAAATAAAGGCAATAAATAGGTTGTTTTCCTTAATTAGTGGTAAACTGCCAACAGAATTTAAGGTAATAGTTTTATTGTTATGGTAGCTGAATGGAAAAGTAAAGTGCCTTTCTTATCCTTTTAATAACTGCCATTAATTAAAAGTAGTATTTGATGTGTTAGTTTTCATAAGCATATAGCTTTCAAAAAAAACTTCCCCAATGACAGAAGAAAACAAATTAAAAAATTAAAAAGAATCTCAATACAAAAATATAAAGCTATTATACTTTTCTATAATTGTATCACTATGGAACAGTCATATTAATGTGCTTTTAGTTTTCCACCTTAGACTGTAAAACAACACATAAATACACTGAGCTAGTCAGAACAGAGAGGAAAAGAAGGTTCCATCAGTTAAATCAAAACTGAATTAAGTACAAAGCTATTAATTCTGTTTTTAGTAAATATTTCATTAATATAAAGTAAGTATCTACTCAAACATTCAGACTCTACCTAATATTTATAGAATGTTTACTTGAAGTACTCCTCTCCCTCAGGCTTTACCTTAATTCTTATTTTATCTTTAAGTTTTAATTTTTACCTTGCAAAATATACTTTCTCATTCCTCTTTCCTATGGTCCACATGCAACCTATAGAAAGGAGAGAAGGGGACTTTTTTTTTAGGTGTTATTAACTGTGCTCTCTTGAGAGATCATACTCTTTAAAAAGTACCAGTTTGTATGTGTGCTCATTTATTAAAAACTAATTATTTGGGCAATGGGGATAATAGGTACAGCAGGATTTTAGATCATATTAGTGTCTTTATATTTTTCTAAGGGAGAAAAACGCGTAAAGAATAACAACCTAAAACACTACATGATGTGATTAAAAACAGTAGCACACAGAAGGATTTTTGTTGTTTATTTTTGGGATGGGCAGAAAAAAGAATTAATTCAAGGAGAGAGAATGACAACAGCAAAATTGAGATAAGCAAGCACAGAAAGTGTTGATGGAAAGGCAGGAAATTATTTTGGCAAGAATTTGGTATGGAAGAAATTTGGGGAACTGGAAAATGTGCTGAATCAGAAAAAGGAAAAATGAATTCTAGTCCTAGTTCAACCATTATGGTATTCTTAGGAGAACACGCCCCCAACTTCTCAGTCTCAGTTATCTCAAGAAAATGGAAGCTCTCAGCCACGTGACCTCTAAGGTGCCTTTCTGTTCTGAAATGCAGTGTTCTGTAAGGCTAAAGAATTGGAACTACAGTCTAGAAGTAATTTAATTTAAATAAATAATTAAATTTCAGCCACCAGGGTCCCTGAAGAATACTCCAATTCATCCTCAACACTAATGCCAAAATTAACCTTTAAAAGGATGTCATTTCACTACTTAAAAACATGTGCTAACTTCCCATGTTCTGTCGGAACAAATCCAGGTTCTGTGCCATGCAAGGATCTTAAATGTCTTTCTGGTTTCTAGTTTTATTACATTATGAATTCCCGCACCTACTCTATGCGCCTGCCATATCATAACTCCCAGTTTGGTACTTTATCCTTACTGGTCACCTGTGCTTTCAATTCCCTTCTCTTACACTTCAAGATCCTTTTAAATGCCTCGTTGTGTGTGTGTGTGTGTGTGTGTGTGTTTATAACACTCTGCTCTTTATTGAAGAAATTAAAACAAAATAACCACTCATACACTTATATTTTTACTTAAACATTTCACTAGGCTGTAAGCTCCTAAAAAGTAGTTCTATACTCTTTGATAACCAGTGGTATCTGCCTTTTAGTAACTCAGGAGTTGCTGCATGATATTTTGTATGATTTTTATGCTGAGCTGCATTCTGCCAGCAACAATTTTGTAACATTCTTTTAAATCCTCTGTAGTTTGATTTTTAAAATATTTCACCATTAAATCCACTTGGGATTTTAATTCTGGCTTAAGCTATGAAACCAATTTAATTTTTCTCTAAAATATATTTTCCCCAGTATCTTTAAGCCTTTTTTTACACTCTGGACATCTGTCTTTTCTATTAAATCACTTAATTTAGACTCTAACTCTCACCTAGACTACTGCAGCCTTCTGTTTTTCATTCTCATTACAGGTTGACTTCTAAACTACCACAAATCCAGCTTCCTAAGCAACAAATCTATTTTTAACATTCACTCCTGAATTTAAAAGCTTTTGCGCTCTCCCTTCTGCAAACAGGATGGAATCAACCTTTTTAGATTAGTATTTGACCCTCGCCCCCTTAGAAAATGTTCCAACCTACCACTCCTCGTAATCTCCCCTCTCCCTTGGTTAATAAAAAGTAGTGATTAAAATCATGAGATTTGGAGGCATTCAGATACAAACTCCATTCTTTAACCCATTTCCCATTTAGAAAATAAAAAGTGCAGCTCACTGCCAGTGTTAATTTAACATCACGTGTAGGAATACCACGTTTTCTAGGATTTGACATTTTTAGCGATCGAGAATTACAATATTTTGTAAATGGAAATACCATTAATAAAAATACTAAAAATAGAATGATGTCAGTTGTTTGCAAAGACTATTGTACTAGAACGATGTGAAAATAGTAAAAAAGAGATGTTACATGGCAAACTTTGGGGTAACTTTAAGACTATAATCCATGAGTTATCTCAGGGTAAATGCTGCTGGCGAGTATTCTTGGGGCAAACAAGAAATGGTTAAAAACTGTTACTAATGCAAGAGTTATTTTACCTCTATGCTTCAGATTCCTCATCTCTGCTACTTCACAGTTTATGTGAATTGGATAATAACTAACGAAAACTAAGTGTGGTGAAGGATCGATAAAGGTTAAAATATATCCTCTAAGAGTGGGCCTTTATACTTGCACAGGGCCTTCCCAACAAGTTCTCCTTGCTCTCCTAGGATTTTATTCATCTATGTTTTCATTTTTCAACTGAATTCTCTCCCCCCAAATAGGCTGTGACTCCTTCTAGAGCTGAGCTTCCCAATGTATGGCTTATGGACCAGCAGCTCGGCATCCCTGGCAGCTTATAGAAATGCAGAAACTTAGGCCACATTCAGGTTTTATTTTATTTATTTTTTTGAATGCACACTAATCACTTGAGAAACCTGTTTTAAAAATATCGTATTTCTAGGTCTCAGATGCTGAGTCATATGTCTGGTTTTAGCACGCACCTCTTCTGACACTACTGCAGGTGGTCCCTTTACCACACTTTGAGGAACACTGCTATGCAGCCCCTAACAGGGATAGTTCCTTATTTGTCCTTGGTGAGTTAATGATCTGCCACAGCGTACTCAATGAATAAATTGTCAACTTAAGTTCTGTAAAAGGGGGCTGGATACTGTGTCAAGGGAACACAACGGCTCAAACAGGAGGCCATAGACTCAAAACGCATATAATAATGCCCTGATCTGTTCCAAACCAAAAAGGGCTGCAACTGAGTAAAGAGCTTCAAACTCGGTAAGAGTGTAGACACCTGACCAGCAGTTTGGTGGGGAAAAAGCAAACGAAGAGTCACAAATCTGCTTTGAACCCCGCTTACCATGTAACAAGTGCTCGGTCTCCCGCAGCTCCTGCTCCCTCTCGCTTAGCAGTTTGGCTATCGCCACCAGTTCAGGTCCCCTAACCTGGGATCCAGAGCCGGCCTGTCGCTCCAGAAAGGTCCGCAGGGGCCCGCCGCGAGCGAAAAGCTCCTCCAGCTGCAGCCTGTCGCCGCTTATGTGCCGGCGGGCCGGAGCAACAGCCCCGCGGGCCCAGAGACAGCGAGCAGCGCTCAGCAGAAGACGGGACCGCATCGCTAAGTCGCCACTGCGGAGTTGGACCCAAACCGGAAGTTTGGGACAGAGCAAGTCTCGCGACACCGCGCGGAGTTTGCAAAGAGGCCCGCCCCCTGCACGCGCCGGTTTAAAGGGCCTCCCGGAAGCCTGGGGGGAACTTCCGGCCAAGTATTTAAACACCGAGGTATCCTGAGGCCGGAAGTTGAGCGAGCTGGTGGGAAAGCGGCAGCAGCGGGACGGCGAGACCTCGGACACCTCCACGAACCTGCCGGGTCGGTGTGTTGTGCCGGAAGGAGAAAGCCGCAGGTTGCCGCCGTGCGTTCTGACGTCCAGAATCTGTTTCCCAAGCACTGAATGAGGCTTTCAAGTTCCGCAGTAAAGGGCAATCTAGTGTCCGCTACATGGGCTAAGGGTCACGGCCATGGCAGTGCCAGTGCCAGCCTGGGTTTTCGTCCTCAAGAACTATTTGTAGGATTGGCGCGCGTTGCATGCGTGCATGTGCGCGTGTTTACTCTGCCTTTTTTCCGCTTGTTTCTTTTTTCGACGGTGGATAAGGCTCATGTTAATAGGTCATGATAAGTGCAGTCGAAGGCAACCACAGGGATTTCGCGGTGTCTGCTTTCCTGCCCTCTATCTACAATGTACTTACTCTCAAACGACTTCCTCACCAAGTCTTTTGCCTGTGCATTCTCACTTACTCCTAGTTTCCGTTAGCTGCTTTCTAAACAGATTGAGGGACTCCACGTTCTGATAAAGCAGAGCGGAACGAAGGCTTCGGAGCCCCGCCCCAGTAGTCCAACCGGGTCCCTTCCCCCAAAACTAGATACTAATAGTGAAATTGTGCCAGGAATACTCAAATATATTGGTATGATGCTTTGCATTATTTAGAAGACCTTTCACATCCCACCAGAGGAGTGGATGTGAGGGACTAAACAACCAAGAGAGACCTGGGGGTGCAAGGGCTGAACACTCAATAGGAACTCCCACTCTGATTTGAGCAGGGTCTAGAAAGTGGTGTTTTCATTGTTGAAAACTGAGATACTGAAAACCCTTGTAGTTTATTCTTAAAAAAAAAATCAAATGGCACAATATGGGAGTTCTCGACGAGATCAAGTTATCCTTAAGTCACCTAATTAAAATTGAGGTTAAGTATAAAATTCTTAGAAAGTGAGCTTGTATTCCTCTATTCATTTCTTAGCTCTGCTTACAAATGCAAAGCGAAGTGGAAAAATGAAATGACTCTTCAAACACAAAGCAAAAATAGGTTTTGCTACTTAAAAGCTCCAAGTAACAATTACTTCAGTTCTTCGTCTCACTTTGAATGTGTATTCAAGTCATAATACTTTATAATATTGTTTTGCTTTAAGTAGTGGTGGAAACCATTTTAATTTTGATCCATTATAAAAAAAAGGACTGATCAAATTGCATATGCCTCCATTAGGAAGTTATTTCCCAAGTCTAAACTAAACTTTCATTTGAACTCGACATGATAAAGCTCAGTTGCGTTCTCAAAACAAGTCATTTCAATAATATACTTTATTATTTATAAAAGGTGCAAAAATGTAATAAACAATACCTTATAGAACATTGTAAAGAATCCACCCAGGAATTATTTTCCCTCAGATGCATAAGCATTTAAAATTTTTAAATTTTTTTTAGGCGGGGCCACTCTTGGTTGACCTCACAGATTGCAAGGATCTTGTCATTTTACAATCCCTTATTAAGCCTACAGCATCTGGTCTTCCTAGGTGGTCTCCCATCCAAGTACTAACCAGGGCCCGACCCTGCTTAGCTTCCTAGGTCAGACGGGATCAGGCTTGTTCAGGGTGGCATGGCTGTAGACTGAAATTATTTTAAGTAATATAAATAAGGGTACCTTTTACTCCTGTAGTGTTATACCAGTGAGGAAACAGTAACTTGTCTAAGGATATATTGGTGGATTCTTTATTAATTCAAAACATTTTTAAAAAGTCAGTGTAATGCATGTGCATTTTACAATATCCATAAGTTGACACAATATAGTTAAATGAAAACAGCTGTAATTAGATTTACTTTGAAAACTCAAAGAAATATACATAGTTTGAGACTTGAGTTTTGTTACATTGTTGTCATGCTCAAATTTTATTACATGTTGAAAATTATAGCATTTTCAAGAAGTTACTATTGTACACAGGTAAAATGATAAAAATAGACCCAAAGAAGGAGGAATAAAAACCCAAACAACTTAAATTCAAGGAAAAATAATTTGGATTATCTATTCAATTTATGGATACCTACAGTTATTCTGGCATTAAAAAATAACCACGATAGTCTCTCTTAAGTTGTAGTCATGCATTCAAAATTTCTTTATGGTCCACTAATAAATATCGGTGGAATCCAAAATAAGGATATAGATTATTAAGCACAATGAACATGGTGGCAAAAAATTACACATGTTCAATATGATAAATTTTACAGAACCAGACATATAGAAAGTATTTTTAATATTTAGCAAACATCTTAAAATCATATATGAGAAACACTATGACAAGTTAAAGCAAGGGGGAAAAAATCAAGTCTTTTATATTATTTCAATATTCAGTGTTTATTATTCAATGGAGGGCAATATAGAGAAGCACTCAGTAAAATAATGATCAATTTTATTTACCTATTATGACAGCCTAAAATCTTTACTACCCAAGAGATGTAGAGGATTAAAGTAATTATACAGGTAGTTCAAAGAAAAAAATTGACCTCCATTAAGTGAATATTCAAGACAACACTTTTGGAGTTTTATTTTCCCATTTCACTTTCCAGTTCATTGCATTTTCTTCATAGTATTTGTTAACAATCATTTAATAGAACCTAACAGTACTGCTAATGAATTTGCTCATAATTATTCTAGCTCAGTATAAATGTCCAATAAATTTACCTCCAGTGTAACCTCTTAAAAAATCTATTACTATACTTTTGTTGGGAGAAACCCAACAAACACTACCTCAGCCAGGTGATCAAGGTCAACATGAACAGTGGTAAATCACAATGATGGTATGTACGTTTGATATCATGTGATATGAATGGCACTTTACCTGTAGTCTTGCTTCCAAAAACCGATAATGTCTGTCTAATCATGGGAAAAACATCAAACAAATTCCAGTTAAGGGACATTTTACAAAATAACTAGACTAGTATTCCTCAAATCTGTCAAAGTCATCAAAAACAAGAAAAGTTTGAAAAACTGTCAACGTGAGAGGAGCCTGAGGAGACATGATGACCAAATGTAATGCAGTCATTTGAATGAGATCCTGGAACAGAAAATGGACATTGGGTAAAAGCTAAGGGAATCTGAATCAAATGTAGATGTAATAATTCACTGACATGTTTCATTAATTGTGAATAAATAGCTCATGAGTGTGCTGTATATACGACCTCTCTATACTATTTTTGCAATTTTCTGTAAATCTAAAACTTCAAAAAATAAAAAATTTAATGAAAATGTTATGAATACCTTTTATTTTCACATTTTCATGGTAAAATGATTTTAAAAATCATTCTACCCTAATATTAAAAAGAATGCTTTCTATTCCATGTCAATATCAGTTTTGTAATGGCCAATTTCTTATAACTTATTTTTAGTTCTACCTCTGACATGTATTTGGCAAATTACTTAATATTTATAGTGTTCCTATTCTTGGGAATGTTTTTTTACTTCTTTTGGAAATAAAATTTTCAAATGATTCCTCTTATTTAAACTTTGATTTAAACTTACGATATTATACACGCAAACAAACACATACACACATCTATCTATATATAGCTCTATCTACTTGTGTGATTATTTTTTGAGTATAGATTCAGGGTGACATTGGTGAACTGAAAACAGTGATTTTTGAATCATTATTGAACAAAGCAATATTATTCGTATAGTTCTCCATCTTAAAAAAAAGGTTGGTTATGTATTTTTGGGTGAATAAATCAGATTTTAAAAGTATAGTTTAAAAAAATCACAGGAGAAGAGCATGAAATTGTCATTTAATACATACATTCTTGAAAAATTAGAGAATTATTATTGAGCTGGAGAAGTTTGAAAAGTAACATTATAGGTAACACTTTACTCTTTCCATGTTTATTTCATTTATTTCTCATGGCCATCCTGCAAATTAAGTACATTCCTCATTTGAAGAGAAGGAAACATTCTTGAGATCAATGATTAAAAACGCCAAAGTCACATAATGCAGAAATGTAACTTGAAATCAAATTATATAAATTCTCATATTTGGGAATAAAATGTAATCTCTGCACTGTTGTGTGTTGCAAGGAGACCATTAACAGTGTTGCATGGAAGATCTGCATCAAGTTTTTGGCATCAGTTTTAATGAGAAATATTTGCAGTTGTAGCAATTGAAGAATAGCTTAAATTTTTACAGGTTGAACACTACTTTCTTAGGAGAACAAACATTTTATATTGGTCAGAAATAAAGAACTGAAGAGCATGCAAATATAAGTGTTTGCAAAAGTATACTTTGAAAAATTAACATTGTAACTGTCAATATAAATACACAGGCAAGAAAATTTTCTGGAAATGTTGTTACCACCTTTCAGAATAATTTGTCGATGTATTCAGCACAGTTTTCAAAATTCGTTTTTGATACGGTTCTATATATAGGCATTTTTGATCTAAGACTTTTTAGGTGGCTTTCAAAAGTTCTTATTTTCTGATTGTATTTAAAATTTTTTCCTTGCATATTTCTTCCCCAATGCATCTGATACACTGTATTTTTTGCAAGTGTAATATGTCACGATTACAGTGTGACTTATATTTTTCAATATAGTTAAAAGAATATAGAAAAAATAGATAATTCCAAATTAAGAATCAGGTATTATTTTAAATCAGCTTAATGTGTTGAAAATGTACTTTTGCACATTATTTACCTATGTCTAGAGTCCTTTTGTTAAACTGAACTATCAGGTAAAAATACGATACACATTTCATTCTGTAAATAACCTAGGCAGCATTAAAGGATACTTTAAACACTCCATGCACCATGACCAAATACCAGAACTGGTCATCCTATGTACATATTTTAAGATTAAAAAAAAAAAGACCACATTATGGTCTTGATTTTTACACTTCATAACATTGACATCAAAATTGTTTTGCTATTGTTGTTCATATGCCAGTGCACCTACTGTGCTTAGAGCTGCCCTGTAACACTGGGCTCATGTATATTACCTTGGGTAACAGAATAGCAATTCTCCAGAGTAAAGAAGTGTCATCATCCATCCATTATTAGTGTATCCTATGTACAATATCCATCTGTGAAGAAATCTGGCTCTCTAATTTATCTATATATATATAATCTACATCCTCTACTTTTCTTTCCATTATAGACACATCTGAAATTAGGCACTATAGAAAAAGCATTCATCTCTTTCTGTGTGCATTGGCAGATTCTACAGTATACCAATGATATCTTGGCCATCTGAAACACTAAGTATACCTTCTAAAGTGCTAACTTTTCCTCAATGAGGAATTCACTCGCTAGGAAAAATCTAATTCCACCCAAACAAATATTGTGCTCTTGGAATCGTAGCATAGACACCATTTGAGGGTTTGTTTGTTTATTATAGCTCTGTAATTAAAACTGAATGATCATATCATACTTTAAAAAGTGGTAGAGTTGCAAATGTACATCCTCTTTAAAAGTTTAAACCTTTTGAAATTAAATGAGAAACCCCCCCATCCCTCCAAAATAGGAATTTAGCACAGAAACGCTCAAATAGCATGGTTACCAACATCTGATGTGTAAATCTACTCTAGAATCATTCTCAACACAACTTCCTAATTAGGTTTCAAAAGGATATACTAACTTCAAAATCTGTATTCTACAAATGCCCAGTTTAGAGATTAGGACTCTTTATAAGGCCCTTATCTTTTACATTTGGTAAAAGGTTAAAAGTATTGTCAAACAGACAATTCATCTAATAGTCCAAAGTATCTTATAAAGATAACTTATGACTAACAGGTCACCATCATATATAGTAACAACAAGAATATAAAGTCTACACTTAAAAAGATTGATGCATGCAGCGTATCATAGTATTATTACATATTTTCTAGTCATATGCACCAATTTATTGTGCTTCAAATACAGCAACAAGTATGATATTACAACATATATGTGTATATATCATAGTAGCATAATAAACTCAATTCTAATCAAGAAAAAAATTAATTCAGGAACAGTATAACTTCACAATAGAAGTGATGATTCTTTTAGTTTTTTTTCTTTACTCTTTAGGAAAAAAATATGACTTTTTGTAAACATCTTCATAACTATCTTTTTTCAACATATTACTGGAAACTATAATTCAAATAGTAAATATCTAATTGACATGGATATAGTATGTCTTAACACACTAACACTTTCAGACAAATACAGGCATTTGTTAAAAGAGATTATAAATATTTTCTATCTTGTATTTTAAGTACATTTTCATAAATAATGTATTTAAAAGTGCTGAATATGGTAGGATAGTCAGCAACGCCAGTGTAAACAGAACATTTTGTTTTCTACTATGCAAACTTTTTTTAAAATCCCATTTTGTCAAACACTGCAAGTTAAAATATTTGCATAGGGAATAGATAATAGCCCTTTTAATCATATCTCCTGAATTCTATATAAATTAGAAAATCAAATTCAGTTAAAAAACAATTCTTAAAATGTATTACATTTATGGAAAAAGAAACTTAAGATGCCAACTTTTCAAGTAAAATAAATTTAAAAAAAGAAACCCCCAAACTTGTTTTTTTTTAATGTTTAATAAATTAAAAAAATGAGAGGTAGTTAAAAATGACAAAGAAAAACTGTAATTTTTAATATCATCCTTAATATAAGGCCAGTATTCTCAGTGGATATAAATATTTTTAAAACGTTCATTTTAGGTTACTCAATATTATATTTAATAAGTTTAAGATTAAAAAAATATCTCCAGGGGATATATTAATATTCAAATGTAACACCATGATATAAATATGACACTGACTTTTTTGTATGTGTGCACGATAGGGTACTGTTTTCTTGAAGGTCAAAAGTACATGCCAATGTCACACAAGCATTTTGTCTTAAAGATTTAGTGGTACTTATAAAAATAATATGGCAGCTAGAAGATTTGAGCACTGAACTGCCTTTCAATTATGGATGAGAATTAATAGTTTGGTTTTAACATTTTTAAAATAAGTAATTCTTAAGATACTATGTGAAAACAGTTAAGGTCTGAAGTAGAGAATTATCTTCTTCGTAACTGTTATAAAACTTTTCTTAGTTAAAAACTTAGCTTTTCATTGGATTTCACTTTCAAGGAAAATATGCCACAGGACAGATGCTTTTCATAAAAATGTTTTATGATGCTACATGTAGGCGTTCCTTTATTCAATCCTTTCTTCATATTCCAAAACTAAGTTTTCAAGCTTATTATTATTTTTTTTCTTGCTAAAGTACATACTTTACACAACTGTTTTAGAACTGGAGAGCCAGTCTTTAATAAATTAATTACACTATTGGACATGTGATATATACATAAATTCATTTTCTTCGATTACAATTAAAAACACTATTACTCTTTGATTTGTCATTGAAATAGAATATCTTCAAATTATTTTGTGCTTTTTTTTTCTCTTTTTTGCCTTACTGTTGTTTACACAACAAACTCTTCTGTAATGAAAATGCCACAGTTTCAGGCAGTGAACAACCAGAGGGAACCCCTCCCCCCCCATTAGGATCTTCCAACAAACAGACATAAATAGCTCTTTTTTTCATGTACAGAAATATCGGCTTCAAAATTAGTATACTAGATACAGCATATAGCATGTTGAATACCATTGTTACAATTTAAAAATTGGCTTTTTCTGTCTTAGATCATATTTAAAAAATGTGAATCATAGCCAATTTTTTTGGCAGTTATTTCTATAAGACCATATTGCACAAAAGTCTTTAAATACAGATATAAGTTATGCCATTGGATTAAATATTACAACAACTACGTGGCAAATGAAGCAGTTTCACTTCGCACATGCAGCCTCTGGAGGTACACTAGTAGACTCTTCACAGGACTACAAATACAGTTTGCTTGCAAGTAGAATGAGTGTTGAATAAAACAAACGTAATTTGGCAATTCATTGTTTCATGTGGTATTTTCCCCAAACTTACCCATGGAGAACCTTGATAAAAATGGAGACAAAGACCATATGGTTGTATTTTCACAGTAGCCTGAGGAATGCTAAACTGTAGTTCTCCAGGAACTCAGTTTCTGGTGTTATTTAACTACTTGTATTTCCTATCCCAGCCCTCCAAAATGATTTTATTTTTTTAAAATGAAAATTAAGATTCAGAAGTCGAGCTGGCAGTACTTTCAACAAATGACTTATAAATTTGAGAGTTCAAAAACCTTGGAAAAGAATCTCTGTGCATTAAGGTATAAATCTGGAGTTGGGCATCTTCATACATGTGAGGATTAGGATCCAACAGATTTCTGTTGATCACCTCTCTAACTCGAGAATCGAGACTGACCTAAAAAGAAACGAGAGCAGATACATTAAATAATATTCTTTTCAAAATACTTCTATTAACTACAGGTTCATGACATTTCAGAGAAATCCCAAGGTTATTTTTTTTCAAAGGCTACATCACCTCGCATTCTTTTTTTCCTTTAAACGTTGAATTAAGCAAACAAACAAAAAACAACCAGTCTTTTAAACCAGAATTTTGGTTCACAGATATCTTGGCTTACTTGGATTTATCTTTTCTATGCATTCACTCTCTGGCTTTTTAACAATTTCTATTCATTGTTGAGGTACCAGAGAAGTCCCTGGCTGGAATACGAATTTACCTCCTACTATTATGTGATTGCTGGGGTGACTCTCTTGATGAAGCAAGGTAATAATCTGGCAGAGAGTAGTTCTCCAGCAAAAATGAACAACATGCTTATCAAATGCCGATTCTGGATAGTTTCAAATCTCACTGTGTCACAAGTAGGAAACCTGGAATGGGGAGGGTTTTGTGGAGTAGGATCACAGCAGGCATTTTTCATGTCTTACGTCTGCCTGACGAGGCATAGGAAACTGCACAGTCCTTCTGTAGGAATACATTTAAAGGTCTCTGTACTATAGATTAAGCGGAACAATTGCTTAGAGTGGAATCTTTCAAAGGAGAAATGTAAGTAGGGATTCACAATATCCATTCATCAATACAATGTTATTTGAAAAGTGTACAGAAATTAAATTCTGTAAGTGATTCAGTTACGTTTTGTCCTCACGAAATGCGAATCTTATTGGACTCGGTAGAGTATGTTGGTAAGGGAAGTGGAGGAAAACAAATAGCAATAAGGATATGCTCGGGGGACAGAACTAAGCTCTGCCCTGAAATGACATGTTAGTGAAAGTGTCCGAGGGGCACATTATCACTGAGTCCTGATTGGCTTTCTCAGTTCTCACTGTTGAACAAGGACTCGGGCACCCCCATCCATAGTTATCTGTTCCGTTATGTACTCAAGTTTATACAAACCTTTTATATTTATATCTAAACGTTTCGTCATAAGCATTTTGTAAAAGGCTTTTGGGTTCTGGCTTCTTTTCCCACCCACTGTTTAAATTAAGCCTGGGATCTGAAACAGTCCCAGTGATGAAAGCCACTCATATTCCATCATCTGGTGTCCCCACGTTCCCGAGCTTTGCGGTCCGTGTGGAATTAGGTCGATACACCCAGGGGAAGGCTGCTATGGGAGCGTTTGTCAGGGAAACAGTGGTCCAGATTAATTTTCTGTGGTTTAGCTAGACCAACTTAATACAGAAAAAAAAGAAAAAAAGAAAAAACAATTAAGCATCTCTTGGCAGAACTATATGTTCTTTGTCAGGAAATGGGGAAAAAAAGATGTTCTAGAATTAGATCATTTAAGTTTTATTCTCTGTGTTATTGCCACATGAAATCATCATCAAGTATAAAAATAAAAAGTATAAAACTTTTTCCTAAGCTTTTTATTTAAAAATATAACTTGTGTTTCTACTCATCAGGAAAATGTTGGCATTGGCGTTTAAACTGACCGATCTTACCGTGTCACGAGAAGGCTTACCGAACACACTCCACTAACTTTCAAACGAGAACTTTTTGTTTCAGTGGAGAATGAAATGTTAAATTAATGGTAAAGAAAGGTCACTTATTTCTTAAATAATAGCATAATTAGATATAGTATAACACTTTCTCAGTAGCTGGAATCATATTAGTTATCTAAGACAGAAATAAAAAAAACTTGAATTGTTAAATATCTTGAGTCCTCATTGTAAAATTGTTTTTTTTCCAAATTAAAAACAGTACTGAAATAGCATGGAGAAAAGAGTACCATTCAACATTTAGTAATCTATAACACAAAGGCATTTGCTATTTCCATTTAAAAAAGAAAATATTTACCTTCATATCTGGTTGTTTGTTTGAAAAGTTTGTTGGTCAGTCAAAAGAAGTGTAGGGAGGTCAAATAACAAGGACAAACCCCCTGGAGCTAACAATCTATAGTTTCATCTCGTGGCATCTTTGTGTTTCAGATTGTGGATCATCTATAATACAAGTTAGTGGGGGTGGATCCCAGCAGAAGCCTGAGCCCATATCACCCTAGGATTCAGGCACAACTAAGTGGCTTATAATGCCATCTTATCTGGGTCCAATGCAGGAGGGACTGAGGAGGCTCCTGAAAAGAACTCATCCTTAGGGAAGAGAGAGTTGAGTAGCACAGATAAGAGCTGTCCTTGGGCAACGGACATTCCTTTCTTAGTCCTCAGATTTAGGTGGGGAAAGGGAGGGTGCAGCCCAGCAATAAGAATTTTAAAAAAATTACTGTGGGACAGGGCACAAGACAGCACTGATAGATTTGGTGGCATTTAACTGGCAGTTGGAGCAGTGCTCGGAACATTGGCAGTGTCGAGAGGTGGCAACTGAAGCTTTAAAAGAGCGTAAGTGACTTTGGAAGCTTTCATTCCCACACAAGGTAGGAGGCAGGGAAGAAAAGCAAGTGGCTTGTAACATAAAAACATCCCCTAGCAACTGCACAAACTCATTGGGAGGGAAATGTAATGAGAGCTAAAGTTTCAAGGGTGCAGAGATAAAGAGAGAATGAAGGCGGATCTTGGGAGAACCCGGGTCTAACGGAGCTATAAGCCATGCTTCATCTTACCAGATTCCCTACCCAGTGGAGGATTGAACAAGACAGGTGAACGTTGCGGAAAGAGAGCGCACCCAGTTTTGACCCTGGCTTCCTGTTCTAGCCATCAAGATGGAATGGAAATTCTGACTCTCTGGACGTTTTTTGCAGAATTATACTGAAAATGATGAATTTCCATTGAAAGCCTTTTTTCTTTTCCTCTCAGAGACCCTCCTTTAAGTCAATTAAGTTAATTCCTAGACTATTTTTTTTACGTATCATGATTATTTCCCCAATTTTTTCCCATTTTATTTTTAATTTTACTGAAGTTGCTTAAATTAGGATTCTTTTTTAAGTAAAATTCTGATTAATATTTTTTTCTTTGTAAGTTTATACTGAATTTTAGCAGTTATAGCTTCTGCCATATTTTTAACTAAATTTAGTTTTCTTATGTTAAATTTTATACATGTAAAAAATATCTGATTCTCCTGTCATTTTTAATACATGTTTACCATATATACTTTTAGTCATATTATTTTGTGTAGATTATTTCTCCTGAAAAAAAATTAAAAGTTGCAAATAAGACTGATCATTGGAGTCTATTTCTTGGAGCAAAGATCACTGGTAGAATCAAGGGCAGTAGCAATAGTTTTCGTAGAGCAGGGAAAATTTATCTTGCTTGTCTGAGATAGAGTCCAGGCATGCCATTAAGGTGGCTATTTCTCATTTTGCCTCATGTGCTAAGGTGGGGTTTGCAGAAATCTGTAGTGGTGTCATGAAGAAAGCACTAGACAATGAATAACTAATTAACATACTGTAGTCGGACGAGCACCAAGTTTGGAATCAGAAGATCCTGGGCTTGTGTTCTCTCTCTACCAGATATAATTCTAATGTCCTCTTTGAGAATAAGTGTCCTTTGCTGTAAAATGGTGTCATCTTTCTTAGTGGCTAAAGGATTCTTGTGAGACTCATAATAATATAGGTAAGACCATTTCATCAACAGAGTTTTAACCCAATGCAGAGTAATAATAGTAATAATGATTGATCGTAATGATGATGACACCTTTTTGATCAAACCCAACATCTTTAGACTGTATCAACTTGAATTTTACCTTCTCAGAGTGACCTTACACGACGAGCCCTATTCTAAACTACATCACAATCTGTAGTCACTCGTTTTGGACCTAATTTGTCCGTCTTCCTAAAATGTAAGTTCCAAAAGGAATAAGCCAATGTCTTTTTTGTCATTGTTGTTGTCCCCATCATATCCCCCAACATCTAGCCCAGAACCTGGCTAATGGAAAATACTCATTAAGCCTATTTTGAATGATAATATGCATGCACAAATAAACAAGTCTAGGAAAATATAATCACATGTGTCCTACTTATAAAAAACTGATTTAAATCATTGAAAGTGCTAAATTCACAGTTTTTCTTTTTGAAAAGGCATATACAGAGAGAGAGAGAGAGAGAGAATTTACATGCCTATCACATTTGCATTATTCTGAGAAAATTTTGGTGTTTAAATAGGTTTATTGCTTTTTTTCTCCCAGCTAGCAACTGGAAATTTAGGATGAAATCAGAAAAAGCAAACAATTCCTAATTAAAATCACAATATGGCAGAGCCTGAAAGTCATTTAGGGCTTCTTCTATGCCATCCTTCTGTGAACCAAGGAAGCTGAGGCAGCAGAGCACTGAACTGAGTCACTTGGCATCACATGGACAATAAGTCACATGGACGGCAGGGCTGGGCTGCAGCCCCGGCAGACACAGCGCCACTACTAGACTTTGCAGATGACTGAACACACACAGTTTTTAGCAGTTCAGCTAAAAGTCTTATATTTATTGCAGACTTATAATTATTTCTTTGTTCAATAGCTCAGTGCTGTTTATAGTTGGTAATAGCTTTAAACCTTTTTATTTTTTATTAAAGTTCTTTATGTCGTTGGGTTTGTCTTCTCAATACTTAATAAATTATAAGCTGCCACCAGCATCTGCTATGTTCAGCAAGGCTACTATTAATTTTAAATTCTTCTTAGTTACCTCCATTTGTTTTCTCTTCGAGGACATCATATAAAAGAAAATTTACTTTTTAAAGAAATGCTGTTTTTATTTTTAGATTTAAATTAAAAAAATTAAATGTGGCCCTTCTCCCTCTTAAAATGTATGCTATACCAAGAAATGGAAGTTATATTGCCTCCTGATTGCAAACATCTATTTTGTACCATAATACTCAAATTATTAAAAATGCTTAAAACATGTTCTTAAACAATGAAATGTAAGTTTCAGCACACTGGCTCAGGAAGGAATTAAGTACATACATACAAGTAATTGAAAGAATGTCGACTTTCTCTAAATTTAACAAAAGAGAAATATGGTAACTAATTAAGGTAAAATGAAAGTCCAGTGAAGAAAAATGAGGTTCTGGTTAAGAATAAAATCCTGATCATTTTTAGCTATTTAGTTATTACTAATTTACAAGTTATTCAAATGTTCATGTTCTTTATAAATATTTGGAATAGGTAGAAACAGTTACAGAATTTCAGAGGTAGAAAGGCCAGATTACCTGGCCCCCAAATGGGAAACGATCCCAGCTCCAGGTGGTTTGTCATGACTGCTCAGAGTACTGTGTTGAGAGAGACCCCGAAGCTGAATCTGGGCCCAGTGATAAGGACTGTGATTGATGAGCCCCGTCATCCAATGGGGGAGAATGAAGAAGTAGTGCAGGGTCCTTAACGCTGTTGCATGTGGTTTACTGTTCTCTGTGCTACTTTAGATTTTTGTAAAATCAACTGAATACTGAGGACAAGTGACCTAATTTATCCCAGGTCACACAATTAGGCTGAAGGACAGCCAGGACTAGAGTCCTATGTCCCTGAACATGAGTTCACTGTTCTTAACCACTGTATCGTCAGGGCTGTTGTGATGTGACAGTAATTCTCTCCAGGGCTGGCTGGCAAAATTGGAAGGGTGAGAACTCAGTATTGTGAGACGGTTTGTAATGTATTGTAAATAATTAGAAACTGACGAGTTTTTGCACAGAAAGGTCAGTAAGATATGAGCTGGAAAAGGACTCTGGGATAGCTATGAAGTGCACGCCATATTGTGAGTGTATCAGTGAGTCATTTGATGTAGTTCAAGGGTACATATATCTATACCCTGGCTTAAAATAACTTTTTAACAACTGTCTTTTATAATTGCAAACATCTACTTTGGTTTATTTGTTTTTGCTGCTAAACAGTAATTAAATATAATTACTATGTTGATAGAAAAGCAATCATTTGGCTAAACAAAGGCACCTCATACAGACCAATAATTTAGATTTTCTGTCAAGTGAGCACAAAAGTAGCATAATGATAAAAATTTGCATTTCACCTCTGTCTCTCTCTCTCTCTGTAGTATTTTGAGAATATTAAAGAGTGAGTAATGGCCTAATTGTAGTAGTTAAGAAAATAAAGGAGAGAATAAATATGGCTTATTACATTAAATATTAGTCTATTTAATTTAGCAAAAGTTGTATTCTTGATCAGGAAATAATATTTTAAAGACTATTGGGTGAAATTCATTTTCAAGGTCAAGAAATTAGGCAAAAACAAAACTCCATTACTTTTGGAAAAGAATGAAAATCCAATAGTTTATATTTCAATAATTGTTAACTATGATAGCTCTAATCTATGGCCCAAAGAAGAAGAAATTTTATAAAAAATTAAGTATTTTACAAAGCTCCATCAGTCAGTGACTGAAAATCAGGGGCTGTGAGGACAATGGAGAAGTGTTTCCCATAAAAAAAACAAATATTAGAACATGAGAACTGTAAAATAAAGGAATCATGTATATTTAATATGAAGAATCCTTTTTTCTAGTACCATTATTTTAAAATGGAAAAATGATCATTTTAAGATGATACATATTACATATTTTGGGTAGAGAAACAGACTAGATAAGCTTCCCAAGGACTCTCATTATGTAGAATTATAGGCAAGTGAAACATGTCTTTGGGCCCATTTTAATCATTTGATACATTTACCATGTAATGTAATATTAAACAAAAGTTAGAAAGAGATTAATGTGCTAATAAAATTCAAGTAAAACTGGTTAAATGCTGAGGTTCTGGATAGACCGGAAACCTAAAATGTATTTTTAGGATGTAGAATTACAATGGTGTTAGAATATAAAGTGGCATCAGTAATAAATGTATTGTGGCTAGAGAAAAATTCTCTATGAATACTTTTTTAATGTTAATGCAGGAAATACAAAATAAAAATAATCTTTTGTGTATCCAATGCAAACTTTCTCACTTTGTAGACACCATAGGATTGAATACTCTAGAATACCGATGGCACTTACAACCTAATCAAAAAAATGTTTAATTCTTTAGGTCTATCTCATTAGAGGTGAAATATAGAGATTGCTAAAGTAGGTGTTGGATGAGGCTGATGAGAACAGCCTATCTACAGGGGACTTCATAAATGGCCATGCATGTCAGAGATGGGTGTGTGGGCTAATCTCTGGGAGCAGAAGGTACCAGGTCAGGATGTTTAGATGCACGAGTAAAATCACAGTGGTTTCAGAGAGACAAGAAAAGACAAAGGGTGGCGTGGAGAAGAGAAGGCATCCTAGGAACCTCTAAATTCAAATGCTTGACATTGAAAGCCCCTCTGGACACTGTCACCCAGCACTCCTGACGCCTGGGCAGGCACCCTGTGGACCCCTCCCTCTCCCAACGCTTTTAACTCTCATGGCTGGAACATTTCTCAGAAGCAAAGTCATTTTTAAAAAGTTGATGGAAAAGTATTAACTTGGTTACTTGAAATGTTCCTTATTTATTAGGTATATGCTGACAATGGGAAAAATAGCTTGCACTTTCAATAACAGGAAAAGTAGAATAAGTAAAATAATTGCCATTACCTATCTCTCCCCAGGAATATTAATGGATCACAAAGGCTCATTCTTCAGTTCTGTAAAAACTGTCTCATATGTATCAACAGACAGGGCATTTTTTTTGGAGACTCTGTAATCAGAGGTTCTCAAACTCCTATGTATATGGAAAGCTTATTTCAAGTGTAGACTCCTGGGCTCTGTTTCCAAAAATTCAGATTCAGAAGGCCTCAAGAATTTGCTTTTCAAACAAATGCCCCTGGCGAACCTCATACAGGTGATCTGGGGTCACACTTTGGAAAACACTGCCTCATAGTAAGTTCTTTTTCACTTTTTAAGTGGTAGCAAATGGTATTTAACAGATTTCCTAATGTTAGTTCTGAAAAGCAAGGAGATTACCATAGACTGAGCCAGAGATACATGATCAAAGCATATGGGGAAAAACTAATTTTCAAACACATGTTCAGGTAACTCCTCAGCAAGGAATCTAAATCATCTACCCGGAAAAGCCTTTGCACCCGTCCACACTCCATGCATTACCCAGTTTGGACAGAAGTCGCTTTAGGTTCGTCCTCCATCTTAGGAAGCCCACATCAATGTTTTCCAGATTTTTACCTCTTTTGGTGATAGTATAGAAATGTAATCATCATATATCGTTCTGGCCTTCTCTTCAATTACTTTTTTGTTCTGTTCTTTCTTTAAGTCTTCACAGGCCAGCCAGAAAAGCAGGTTCTCTTCACTATATTCTGTTCGGAGGAACTCTCTGAAAAGGTTTCTTCCTGCTGGGGCCTTCATCATCTTGTCAAAATTCTGAGACCAGGACAAGACTTCATCTGAAGTGGGGTTTTGGCTGCAGAGACAGAACGGGGGCCATTTATCAAAGGCGACTTTGACCTGTGAATTAGACTAGCCAGGAAGAAGGAGCAGATAAGAAATGCTATTCAGTTGCTGCCATCTAGTGGTCACTGCCGCTCATTCCAGCCTGATGTGGCAAATATCTGCCAGAACGAGATTAGTTATTTTGGGGTGTTGACAAAAACTTGTGTTAAGTGCAAGCTGCATGTTAGGGAGCCAGATGTTCAAATTGCAAGGGGCTATACACACTCTGTATCTGGTCATCATAAACTAATGAAGCTTGGAAATGTTCAAACGTTAATATAGTCCAAGTTGATAGAAATAAGTCTATACATTGTTTGAAGGGCAAAATGAATCCTTTGTTGTTTGTATCTGAAGTAGATTTCTATTTTCAAACTATAAGATACAGTTCCTATTTTAATCTCTGGTAGCTATTTTTTTCACTTATCACTGGAGTTAAAATAAGAATACACTTTGTGTACTTCTCACGTATTTTCTTAAACTTGAATAATTATTCTATTAAATATTATGAATGAATTGTTACCCATGAGTGGAGTTATCACAGTTACAAAGCACAGGGCCTTTATAATGACACTGAGGACATTTTAGATATTTATATTCAGGTTTGCGGTGACTTTTCCTGCAGAAGCCATCAGTTATTACTCCCTTTGCTTATATATCAAAGTGGAAGAAATAAATTGGAAATTCTTAGGATTCTAATCTTGCTTTCCTATTTATTGGTTTATCTGAACATTTTCTAGCCTAAAATACATGTGGTCAAAGAGGGTGTGTGTGTGTGTGTGTGTGTGTGTACGCGCGTGCGCATGTGTGTACAGCTTTCTGACCAAGTATTTTTAAATAGATTTTTACTATTCCAAAATGTTGGAACTTCTTTATTCATTTTTAAAAAATTGAAGGAGAAAAAAATTACTGTAAAGCATCAACATTAAAACCTTCTTGCAAGCAGAAGAAGAAACCACCTATAATTATACAAATAATCTACTTGTATTTTAATTATCCTGTAAATCTAGTACTGTACTTCGAGTTTTCATATTGGAGAAATACTTGGTTAGAGTCTTTTCTGATGGAAATGGGACTAGGGACCAGCTGGGTACCCTTTCTAGCTGTCTTAGGTAATTCCTTTTAAAAAAAATTTTTTTTTTTCTGTTTTAGACTCTTCCCCTATAAAGAGAACGACTTAAAGAAATATTCTCAGAAAAGAGAAGTCAAGAATTAAGACAATTGGGGTGGAGGACTAATTCATGCAACAATCATTATTTTTTGAAAGAGAAAGTCAGGCAGTGTTTGAGCCATCAGCTTAACATAGCGAATAGAAAAACTGATGACAAGCGATTGCATTCACAGAATAAGGTCTTTCAGAGTGCGTATGCATTCATTTCACAAAACCATTCTGAGGAGTAACAGGAAGCAAGAGCTCATACTTAAGCACTGAGTAGATGTAAACAGAGTATAAATACAAGACATAATTATAATGTGAATCACACTCACCCTTCCTCTAGGACCTGGATACTCTCCATTTTTGTGGTATGTGTGGGTCTTTCTGCAGTTTCACCTCTTTCTTCGTTCCTAACAGTGAGGCTGCAATGTAGCATAACACTTTATTTTGTCTAGGGAAAACCAATCACTTAAAGAAAATAAAAAATTGCAGGAAAATAATTTCACAGGAGAATTTTATTTTTAACTCTGTGAGGATATGCAGTGTACAAAAAAGGCAATGCCATTTTAAAATGGTAGGTAAGCCCATGTCAACTAAAAGAAAGAGAATCATTATTAAATAAAATCATGAAATAAATTAGAAGTCAGAAATGGATACCATTATACATTCTAGCTTTATCCTTACATAATTAAAATTACTTAAAATCTATGAGATACGTACGTGATTATATGCTTAATATTTGATACACATTATTATGCTACGCTTTCGACTAATGCCATTTTGACTTTTGGTTAGCTCTATTCACCGTTTTTTTCCACTTATTTTCCTCCATTGATAGCTAAAAATATAAAATGTGTCAGAATCTACAATAGCACTTGCGAAATTTACATCATCCTTCTTTGCAGACCTGGTTTTCTGTCACCAATACCATCATTCACCATCCACTCAAGTTTGAACTACTGGATTTATATTTGACTTTGTCTTTGCCCTTTTATTCCATTTAGTCAATCTTCAATGTCTCGAGAAGGACAGGCCAGCCACTCTGAAGGTTTGAATAGGAGAGCACTGGGTGAGAGGGTTCTCTGGGACATATATTTGGGAATTCTACAGGATTACAGGAGCGGGGACAATCCCATGGGCTTTAGTAACTCAGAACAAGAAGAATAAGAATTATCTGTTCAGGTAAACTGTAGCCGAGCAGCGCCTTAGGGTGAAAGACCCGAGGAGTGGTCCAGGTGTAGACTAGACATAATGAGGGAGGTTTTAGGGAAATTAAAAAAAAAAAAAGCATGTGGGGAGGACAACCCATGGCCTTGGAAAGATCAAGCTACTGAATTAGCAAACTGAGGCTTCTGTTTAGAGACTGAGGAGTTTCCTGCGAGCCTGTCAGAGAGCAAAAGGTGGTCAGATAACACCTGTTTCATTTGCTCACTCATTCATCAGTCTTCAACAAGGAGAAATGGACACTATTATTTTTGTAGTGCTTATTATGTGCCAGGCACTGTCCTTTCACTTTTATTTTTATTATCTCCGTTTTATAGATGGGCAAGTGAAGCACAGAGCTGCGTGGTGTATCCACCTAAAGTCAGACAGTCAATGTGCGGTAATGCTTGTAATGTAGACCCAATTCTGTTAAAGGACCCTGTTGTTCTTACTGAGTGCCTATGACAAAACACGCTCTCTGATAAGCATTGAAACAATAAGCTATTTATTATGTGAACACAGAAAAGAGTCAGTAAATATGGTTGTGGTAGAGAGAAGCATTTCAATGGGAGAAGGCGTCCAACGATAGTTATTCTTCATCTGCAAAGTTTGGCGAGGGAAGCTAAGACAATGTCTCATTAATTCATTTTGTTTTCAGGTACAAAGGTGAAGATGGAGAGAATGTAGCAAAGGGAAGAATTTAAGGAAGAGGGGCCAATCTATGGCTGAAAATGAGACTAGATAGGACAATTTAGTTGAGAAAGTTGACTACCTGGCGAAGAGTGAACCCAAAAGAAATTGGAAAGGATTATGAGTCAGAAAAAAGGACACCTCAATGAAAAAATAAATAAGATTTAATAGTGAAATAAAATTAAGTTCTTCTCTACCAGTTTCTAAGGAGAGTAGTAGATTTATTGGTGTAGAAAAGAGCAAACCTCTCATGAAAGGGGTGTGGCCCAAAAAATTTTGGAAAACAGAAGCTATAGCTGATTGTTACCCAAATGCCCCGTGACCCTCCCTCTGCAGAGAACCAGCGACTCCAAGGTGAGACCCCTCAAAGCCTTCAGGGCGGGGTCGCTGTGGGGGTCTGGTGAGCTGGGGCTCAGAGAGAACAGCACAGTGGTGTAGGCTCTGCATGTGAGGGCTGTCTACAGCTTGAAGTGGCCTTGGACACCCCGTTCCCGGGGTCGCTGCACACGGAGGTCAGGTATGTGTTGACAGGAGAGTCACCACCTTCTCAATGTGTCTTTGACCAGAGAGCTTCTCTGGAATTTGATGTATTTCCAATAATTATGAGAAGGTAGGTGGGAGGAGGCTGACAATGTCCTTTAAAACTTCCTGGGAGAAATTAATAATGGCAAATGTATAAAATATGCAAATGTTGGGTAAATTCTAGAAAGATCGTATTTAAATAGGAAATTAATACTCCTTCTGCCAAGCTTCACTGAGCATGTGTGTGTGTGTGTGTGTGTGTGTGTGTGTGTGTACACACAGTAAGGTACTAGAAAGAGACTAGAAAAAGAGCTCGCTTTCGCTGATTAAAAAATACTTGGAAATGTATTTTTGTTATATTTCTAAACAAATGCAGTGTGACACACAAACGCAAGTATTCTTCATTTTATGCGTCTTTGGAAAAATTTTTTCTCCATTGTGTCTTTGCTGTAGAGCAACAAATCTGGAGCCCACATGCATGACTGACAAGTTTCTGAACATGAATTCTGGCTCTTCTGTCTGTTTCCATGATATTTACAAACATCCCAAATGCCACCATATTAGAGTGATCATTATGAAATATTGGGTTGTGTTTGTATCTTTCATTTCTACAGATGGTAAAATATGGACACACATTTGTGCTAAAATGACTTATAATAGATAGACATCCAGTAAGTGCTTAACTGTTCACCGTTTGCTTCATTTCTTGATCTAATATTGGACCCAATATTGTTCTGTAGGAAGGAATTGACCGTTAGTAATCAACTAGTGTCCTTTTAATCAACTGTCCTTAAAAAATTGGTTTCAAAGTTTCAATTAGTAAGAACCACTGATAATGCCATTTAAGATTAAATGGAGAAAATGACAGGAGAGTTGGTACTAGATAGTTTGCCATCCATGTCTTTGTAAAGACTTGTATTTGCCCCAGTTTCACTTGTTCCTGCTGTACATAATAAAGTGGGGTTTTTTAAGGTAATAAATTGCAGGGTATATTTGCTTTAGATCAACATATACATCGTCCAAGCGCTCGAGAAAAGCTCAGAGAAGAAAACAAGTTCGACAGTAGTGAGAGGTCATGTAGACATCCCGTATTTTTTACTTTTACATTTGTAACATTTTATACAAACATTTCTACTTTTTAAAGAAAGCCTTAAAGAGAACAGAATGCATATACAATGATTACTGTGGGAGTCTTGATCAAAGCTTAAGTATTTTACAGAAGAAAACACCAATAACCTTGGCTAAGTATATGAAAATAAGCATTTAAAATCCCCTCAGAAATGTTTTAGGATGGTGACTTCAAGAAGGGAGAAATACATTGGGTATTATTTCAAAAAATAAGCAAATATACTCTGTGTGTGTGGATAGATTGTTTTTGTTGGTTGGTTTACAGAGGAGTCTAAACAGTGGGGAAAACATTACTGGCTGCCCATTATAGGGCTTACCTCTGATTTGTCATCATGAATATGTGTGGCCTATTTTGGAAAACAGTCCACTTTTGTCAAAGAAACAATTGGTTCTTAGGGAGAACCCTTGAAATGGTTGTAAATAAGATGAAAACTTTGCAGTAGCCATGGTAACTCTGGGATAGGGGCCAATTACAAAATTACATACATTTACACAAAAACTCAACTGAGGAATCAATAAAAAGCTTAAATTTAATACAACATGATATTAAATTTAATACAACATGATATCAAGGCTCCAGAAAGAACCACTGTCATTGGAATATTTGAACATTCTCACATTATGATTTCAGGTTTGCCTTTGTATTTTAACAGCTTCTACCTCAAATTTCCCAGTGCAAAAAAGGGAATCAACATCTTTTAGGTTCTGAAAAAGAACCGGTAGGTTATTCTTTAAATGTTTCATTTTCCTCAGTCAAAATACCCCGGTAAAATAATAGTTTTATTTAATAGTCAACAATTTACAATTACATCTCAAACACCTGGTTTATGCAGCAGTGCCTGGGCTGGAAATTCAAGATCAGTAGGAAAGAGGCTCTGAGATTGAGGAGCCCTGACAGGTAAATAAGCACCTCACAGTGGTTCAAGGAGAGCTAAAATAGAGGTTGCACACGGTGTTTCTTAGACGCAGATGCAGTATCCATAAATTTGCATAAGACAATTGAGAAGGGCTTCACAGAGGAGGTAATGATTAAACTGGGTTGAACAATGCGCAGGTGTTTGCCAGATGGAGACTGGGACACAAGGGCATTCCAAGTAGAGGTGGGAAAGCGTGCTGAAGCCGGAGATGTAAAAAGGCCTGATATAAATGTAGAACAAAAGGGGCAAATCAGATATTTCTGGATGGGATCAATAAATTAGATTAGGCAGTGAGGTATGGCTACGGAGTGGTTTCAGTAAAACCATGAGGGGATCCAAATATAGGCAATACCCTTTTAAAGATGATTTTGGCTTTCTATGCTTTATTTTCCTTATTCATAATGGAGAGAATGGTAGCAACCTACATAATACACCAGGTTATGAAGCAAAGACTAAAAACTTAGGACAAAAAGGAAAATTATTGCCCATGCTTAATCAAATGTTAAGGGCCAGTTGGTTGCATATTACAATGACAATTCTAATTTTACCAGAAAGCTTTTTATTTCAACCCAAAGAAATAAAGACTCACACCTTGTCATTATTATAAAACACTTTCCCATGTTACCTTACTACTTCCTCACAGCAGTTATGTGAGCTGGGAAGGGGATTTGTTATAAATCAATCCCATTTTACTGAAGAGCAAACAGTCTCTGTGGTGTTTGTACATGATACCCACACCTAACACATACCAGAGCTAGCACTGGAACTCATGTCTTCTGACTTCTTGTCTCGTGCTCATTTTTGCTATGCAACGCTGCTTCTCTTTACATAAAAGAATTAGTTGTGATATTTTACCCTTTAAGTTATTTACAAAAGTCGATTGCTCTTAGATGTTCGGAAAGGGTCAACCTATCACGAACCAGTGTATCGAGTCCAAATGGCCTTCGGTGGGCATCGTCCCACAGCGATCAGTCTCTGGTAAGTCATTGCCCAGAGGACTAAATGTACAATAGGTTCTGGAGAGGAGCAACGTCTCGGTTCCCTGGAATTGAGATTACCAGGAAGGGTTTGTTACAGAAGGTTTGACAGCAATGTCTGGAAGAGGAAAAGAAGCAATGCCCGCAGACCAGGTTTTGCTATTGCAAAGAGCCTCCCTGGGAAGGACAACATGCTCCCATCAGCTTTTTAGGGAGAAGGGAAGGAGAATAGCACTGACTTTGGGGAGAAGAGAAGGAGAATAGAATTGATGCATTGCTTAAGAAAGGCTACAAAGGGAAGAAAAATACATCAGAAGGCGGGGCCGTAACCATATACCACCCATAACTTCACACATATAAACACTCAGTTACAGTCAAACCTATGACTTGAACCTAATCTTTTTCATTTATACAGTTTGGTAAAACAACTCCGTTTTTGAATGAAGTATGTGGGGATGGGAATGGAGGTAAGAAATTTGTCTGGAAATGTTATACAACATATGCCAAAATAAAATATTGCCCCTCTACATAGTCCCCCTCCCTTCTTAAAAAAATTATTATTATTTTTTTTTTTTTGGTGACACTGGTTAAAGAAATCCTGTATCAGATGTCATAAAAGTATTTTATTTGGCTTAAGCTTTTATTTCATAAACTTGAATCTCTCAAAAGTAAAATAATCTATTAAAAATCTGCCCACTAGATGGCCATATTGCCTTTAAAAATATAATACCTTCATTAAATCAGTAAAACTGAAAAAGTTTCTGGGAGTAATTACCCTTATTTGGAAAAAAAAAATCTATTCTTATGTGTGTGTGGAGTTTCGATAAATGTATATTCTAAGGAATTTGAAAAAAGTCATTCAATTTTTCTGTGAGTGAAACGATCAGACTCAAAGGAGATCATTTTAATCCTGAGAGGTGTGCATAATTACACCCATTTTTCCTTTTTGGTATTTAGAAAATGTTCTGGATACTCCCCGGCCCCAAATCCTTTGATTTAGGAATACTTCAGTTTAAAAAAGGCAGGCATAACCCTATTAACACTGTAGTGATCTTTTTCAATAATAAATCGTTTCGGACCCTAATGTCTCTTGCCCAGGGTAATGTGGAACTTAGGTCATGCATTTTTAGAACATATTAATTAGAAAAAGGTTTTAACTAACAAAAGGCAGGAAAGTGTGTGTGTGTGTGTGTGTGTGTGTGTTAAAAGAGCCATTGTGAGAGTAGATTCTCCAATACTATTTCAATTCCAGTTGAGTGGTATGTAAATGTTAATTTTTTCATTCCTTCCTTCTTCCTTCGTTCTTCCTTCTTTTTCTTTCTTTCCTCCTTCCTTCCTTCCTTCCTTCCTTCTTCCTTCCTTCCTTCCTTCCTTCCTTCCTTCCTTCCTTCCTTCCTTCCTTCCTTCCTTCCTTCCTTCCTTTCATTATTATTATTTTTTTTGATGCATGGAAACCAAAGACTAATCTCTTCATCTTCTTAAGTCTCTCTCTGCGCTACCAATTCCCCACCATACGTGCTTCTATGTGAAAAGATGGGTTTCAAAACTTCCCTTCTTATATTGGT
Source organism: Macroglossus sobrinus (assembly GCA_004027375.1). Lineage (NCBI taxonomy): Eukaryota > Metazoa > Chordata > Mammalia > Chiroptera > Pteropodidae > Macroglossus > Macroglossus sobrinus. The sequence goes on from PVKZ01005072.1 coordinate 59,066, forward strand.
ATTAAATTATTTTTATTTTTATATTCCATGAGTGGCAGTCACTATTATGTTACAGTAGTTACAGGTGTACAACATAGTTAGACATTTATATAATTTATTGGTATTAAATTTTTACTTCAGAGTCCAAGCCATATATTTAAAGTTTGTCGACACACTGATTTGATTTAGACTGCCAACTGCATCAAGTTATTACAAGATTGAAATCTGGGTCCACAATGTAAACTTATGTTTAGTTAAATAACTAAAGCTTCATTTTTGAAATAAACAGGTTTGTTTTTTCCTTAATATGAAGAGAATCACAAGACTAAATATTTAGATGCACTTTATATAATATACACTGAATATCAGAATTTTCTACTTCAGTTCTCAGGTTGGGTGGAATCCTATTTTAAGCTCTTCCTTCGAAGCGCTGTAATTTTCCCTGTAAGTCATAATTAAGTTAGTAGATGCTTTTGTGGGAAAGCAAGTATCTTGGATGTGAAAAGGCCAAATGGACTTCTATCTAGTTAGTAGACACTATGATTAAAATTGCATGTAATCATCCAAGTCTTAAAATGCATCAGTCAAGTTGGAGCTCAAGCTTCTGGTTTTTGTTAACATGTGTCCCTACCATAAAAAGCAGAATGAAAAAGTTAGAACTCTAGTAGTTGATACTCAGACGACCAGCTGACAGATGCCAGGGTCACTTATCCATCCAACTATTCATTCATTCTTCCCTTGGTATTTTCCAGTTACAGTGTATGTGAATATGTCTGGGACGAGGCAAGGAGCATGCCTGAGAACACTTATGATGGAAGGTAATGACCTTGATCTGTAGGAAACGTAACCCTGGTATATAATGAACTTACAGCATGCTGGGGATCCTAAGGCTGTGTGGTGCACGCTCTAATAATGCTGGGTTATACCTGGGTTGGTTAACGTGCTAGCTGGGCAGAAATGGCCAGGGGTACAGAATGCATAAACAGGTTCTGTTGCATTAACAGAATGGATGGAGTCTCAGAACTTCGGAATTCTTTGTAAGTGATATTTATGACAATCTAGTTACTAGTACTTTGGAAGTTCTGTGTAGCTAACTTACATTCCCATGTGAGATGAATCAAATCCAGGTATAGAGGAGACTCTGCTCACTGGCGCCTCCAATGAAATGGCCCACCTTGCCTGTGTGAGTAGATTTATTTCCAGGGGTGCTCTCTTTACCATGGAGCAGACATGGATTTGTTTTTCCTTTCAAAAAATATCCTCTGGCTTTTAAAGCATGCATCTTAGTATTTCCATTGGCAGAAGGCTAAAATATGACAGCGTCAGAGGATAAAATAGGATATTATTTTTGCACTTTTGAATTATAGAGGCTGTGGTGACTCTTAAAAATGGAGGAAAAGGCAACCAAAAGCATGTTTGTGAAGTGCTTAACATTTACTTAGATCTGTCCCATGGTCTGGGAACTCTGGGAACCAATGTGTTCAACAGGGAGACAATTTTAGCTTTCACAGGGATAATTTACTAAAATTCACTGTGACCAATTTCTCCTCAGAAGAATGAAGGCTATTCGATGCGGGCCAAATCTTGTAGGCAGTACACACTAGTGCATGAGTTTGCAAAGTGAGCAACTATGGAAATGGTTCCCATCAAATCTGGAAATAGAAAACTCGGAAGCGTCATCTCAAACCAGATGGACTGGAGATTAAGGGAGTTGCATGTTAGTCCCACTTAATGAGCTTAGTGCCAGTAGAGCCTTCCGTTTCCTGATCTGTAAAATTAGACACAGCATTTTCCAAACATTAGTTTTTTTGGTGAGGCCATTTTTTCTTTCAAACAAAAGCTTATACCAGGTCTAATATGCAAAATAGCTAAGCACAGAACCACTCCCTTAGAAAGAGAGAGTGGGGAGCCCAGGGCTGTGGCCAGCAAAACTTGCCCCCTCGCTCCCCAGAATCAGCCCCCCGCCACCACCACCACAAAGCGGCATAAGAAGCCAGTGGGAACATTTAAAGGCGGTAGCTGAAGTCTCATGAATTCTAATTTTTTTATGATTCAACATGAAATCTCTTTTGCTTTATAGGACACCACCAGGAGCAATGAGGAATTAAAACAGGGATGGATTAGCACCTAAAGAGTTTATTTGAAAAAAAATAGCCCAGGTTATTTTAATATAACCTGTGATCTTAAGATGGGGATCGTAAGAATATTTGGAAATTAGCTTCAAGCTCGAAATAACTTTTGATAGCTCCACCCTTCTACCTCCTTTCTGAGGTACCTCGTTCCTGTGAGCAAACAACAGTTTCTAATTTGCAACACACTTGCACACATGCCATCTCACATGCAAGTGTCTAAACGACCTCACTGATTCGTCCTCACTGTATCGTCCCGGTGATGGCAGTTTTGTGGGGAGCCCACACATCTTTCAAAGGTTTTCTTCTCATGTAGAAGAGGAAAGAGAGTTAACTATCTGAAGAGTCGGGTCATTCTGCTTGCATCCTGATACAAGAGGAACATTAAGTTTTGAGCATGGCAACCTTGAACCTTCAGACAAGCGGTCTTGACATGGCTATCTCTCCTCCTGGTGAGGAACTGCTTCGTCCTGCGTACAGAATGTGCAAAAGTATAGACTATTTTTTTTATGGCCAAGACTCAGTCTCCGTGACTCATTTGTATAACACAGGTTAAATGGTATAAACTCCCTTGTTTTGTCTTCTTGAAATGGAGGGCTGTGGGGAGAAGGGGGACACAGAGAGAGACGGATCTGGGGAAGGAAGTGGTTCCTTGACAGGGACAGAGAACAGATCAGCTTAATTAGTCATTCCTTTAAAAAAAAGTTTCCTTTTTTTAAATTTCACTAAAATTATTGGGGTGACATTAGTTAGTAAATAATAATCACCATACTGTTGTCTATGTCTGTGAGTTTTTTGTTTGTTGCTCTCAGTTTTATATCCCACAAATGAGTGAAATAATATAATCCTTGACTTCTTCC
>PVKZ01005073.1:0-61892 GCA_004027375.1 Macroglossus sobrinus
TGTAGTCTTGAAGCCCTCTCCCCACCATACACACACACACACACACACACACACACACACACACACACACACACACACACACACACGTCTTTACCAACAGAAAAACAATGCATTCTAGTTCTCTAGGGTCAACAAACCATGCAAAATAGGCTCTGATTTTTTCAAAAGTTTATGTAAACCAGGAACACCTAATCAAATATTACTAATTAAAGTCAGTTCATTCCTCTTATCAATACCCCTAGACTTAGGTCTTCAGTAGCTGGAGAGAGTGGCAGTTCTCTCTAGAATTCTCTTGCTTTCTCACATGTGATTAAGTGGTACCCAGTGGCACATACTGGCTTGCTTCCCTAGAAAACACAGCTCTTATATATAGCCTGTGGGTAGCAGACCGGGAGATTATTATTTTATATTACTGTACTATGTGTATTTTTGTATACACACCCACACACTTGCTAGAATGACAACTAGAGGTTTGGCAGCTCACTTACATACCCTACACCATTTCAGGACACTTTAGAGATCTAACATGACCTTTCTTTCTGGGGCGGGGGAAGTTTTATCAATTTAATAACATACATTTATATTAAAAAAATAATTTGTTTTAGAAACACGAGGGTACTTTTTCTTCTGGGGAGGGGAGTGGGAGGGAAGGTCTTGAACCAGCCTGATACCAGCACAGGGCGAGGGGAGCCCAGGGGACCATCAAGGTGGAGAAGGCCATTAGAATGCCTGTTTTTGGATGTTGTTTTAATTAGTTCTAGAAGACTAAAAAGGTTTCTCCTAGCCCAACTGTCTGTTTTTGTGAAAGGTGAACTAAGTCTCAAGATGGGGACTGATCGGCGGTGCAGGATCACCCCTGTAGGCACTGGAGACACGGCCCTTCCAGTGCCAGTCCTTACCGTTACTACCTCAAACTGGTGGCCTGGAGCCTCAATACACGGGGAAGAGGGAGGGGCGGACACGTGATTCCTCTAAAGGAGGAAATGAGCTCATCCGTTCTTTCAGCAAACATGTGATGTCTTGCTTCTTCTGGAGTATACGGCAACGAACAAAATAGAGATTTTGGCACTCAGGGAGTTTACAGTTGAGTGGGCACCTATTTTGATAAAGGTCCTCAGACATGCAACGCACTTGCTTTTAAATCAACAAGGGACTCTCGGAAGCTATTCTGTGCACCATTTTAGTTGAAGGCTAACACAAATATGTTCTCCAAGCCCAGATCACAGTTTCAGAAACAAACAAAACCAGATCAGTCACAGTAATTGAAAATGTTGTAGACTCCGAAATGCAGATCAGTGACTATTCTGGACTTCCACAGCAGCAAGGGGTGGGGTGAGCCACCCTAACTGAACACCCCCACCCCAGGCAAAAACGCTTGTCCAAACTGGGACCAAAGGATCCTGAGGCTGTCTTGCTTCCCTTTCCTTTATTTTCCATATCATATTACCAAGCAAACAGAATATCAATGGGCTTCTCAAGGGAGAACATATTTATTTTATTCTACAAAAATATAATGAAGAACCCCAGCTATCTAACCTAACGATATGTCATTTCTTTCTTTGTAGATAGAGCCATGCATCTCTGATGAGCAGACAAGTCTATAAACTCATTTACAGAGAAGATAATCCTTTATGCTTTACTATTAAAAAAAGAAAGCAAGAAGAAAACAGCATTCAAATGACTGAATCTGTCACATATGTAGAACGTGACCCAAGGAGGGGCATGCGATGACATTCATGAGCTCTGTGCACTTTGGCTGCCTCCAGAAAAAAAAAATATTAAAAATCATATTTTCTGGCTGCATTGGTCTAAAGAAAAATATAATCCAGGCTGGGCTCACTGTTATACATTCACTATTATGATGTTTATTTTTTCCTGCTTTTAAGAGAAATTAAAATTAAAACATTTTCAGGGCCACTGAGAGTATCACAGACCCTGGGCCGTGTGTGTAATGGATAAGTCAACTCTGAACTACATAGACGCTTGGTAGTTAAGCTACTCAGCATTCTAGTCAGAAGCTAGGCACAAGGTCTTCTGCGACTTTCTCGCCAGTAATGAAGATCTGCTGTAAGAAAGCCATTGTTTTCCCTGTGAACAGAACACCAGTGAACTCCAGACTCTGACACAAAGTCATCTTTACTCCATTCAAATATCATTTAGCTTTGTGATAACTTTGAGAACTTCAAGAATAATGCAGTATATCAAATATTTATAATTTCAATAAAGCATTGTTAATTTGCTAGCTAAAGGTAGCAGATCTCTAACTGATTGTTACACGGATGCTTTTCATTTGGTCTTATTTTACTGTTTGGTTAAAAGATAAAAAAGACCCGGTATAAAATTGAAAATACAAACTTGTGAGTAAAAAGTGATACTGCTATGCTTACTAGACTGAGTTTCTTCATATATTCATTCCTATTGCTCCAGAAAGCATCGGGTATCTAACTGAGCAAGTTAGTTCAACATTTCAGGTCCTGACAAATAGCTTATAATGTGGTGGTCAGTGTACAATAAATTAAAGTACTTAGGAAAGAAACAGAGTAAAATAATTGCCTAGATCTTAAAAACAAACAAAAAGCATAGCACACCCTTCCTTTGCCTTTTATCATTCATTGAGGCTTTTCGAATGCTACAAAAGTAAATTGAGATTTTAAATCTTGAAGAAAAAGAAGTTTAAAAGGGTAAGAATAATTCTGGCCAATGAAAAGCACTTAAAATAGTACCTACAAAACCTACTCATTAACAAGAAGGCCAGTTGGAAGAAATGACTCCAAATTGGGTGACACTATGGTTTACTGTTCCCAACTCCATTTGTAGTATATATACATATATTTTGAAGTATACATTTTTTCATACTTCATCCTGTAGTTAGAATATTTCTTATTCTGTCTTACAAAATAGTTAAAAGCACGAAAAACTTTGCTTGCAGTGTACTTATACAAAAATTTCTAACAAACCTAAATTTTAAATAATTAAGTTAACATGTTCCATACTCAATGGCAAAAAATGAAAACTGCTTACTATTACAGCTGAAGTATTTCCTATGTCTTCACTCATAGACTCCTGACATCCGTCTTCACCTGTAGTAGAAAAAAACAAAAAATGAATTGCATTTGACTTAAGTGTTACTTTTCCAAAATTATTTTTGTGTAACATGGATGAGAATCAGGGCTAATTTTAAATAGCAAAAGGAAGATTGAATGCAAAAAGGCCAGACATTTCCCAGGAAAATGCCATATCTACGCTACTGGTCTATAATAGACCTATGCCAAAATCATAACAACTTAATTAAAAACAAAAACAAAAATAAACCAAGCCAAAAAAAAAAAAACTTACAGAATGCGGTGTTAGAAAGTTACTGATGTTCAATCTTTGATTTTTCTCCTTTCCTCGAAATACTCAAAAAGAATTAAGAGACTAAACTTCCAATAGCACTTAAAAATCAAGCTTAATGACTTCCTGGGAGCCAGGAAGAATTCCCCCTACCCAGAGGAGAGATGAAACCCTGAGGAGTGGAAAGAGAATGGATGGCTTCACTCAGTCTCAACCAGAGTATCCCTATCTCCAAGACATAAGTCCTCCACAGGATGGGAAGAACATTCTAAGGCCATGGCCACTCTAGCCCTGCATTCCTTTCCATGGCTGTCTTCCATAATTCCTCTCACTTTCCATCTTAGTAAAGTAGGTGGGGTAGAAGGGTGGATATTGCTATTATGCTCTATTAATTCGTCACAAGAGAACAACATAGATTAGTATTTTCAAAGATGCCTAAGAGGCACGTGATAAACTCAGCACCGATATCTGATAACTTCTCAGTAACCTAGAAATAGAAAGATATTTACCATGATTTTTAAAAAGATCTAAAGCCAACAGACAACATTTTTATTAAAAAGTCAGGAATAAAATAAAAGCGGCTCCCAACACAATATTGAGAGAAAATGAACACACTAAATTACCACCATCAGCAGGTGACAAGGTTGAAGACTTAGAAAACTCAAGAGAAATAACTAAAAAAATATCCTGTTAGTAACAGTAAAGGTGCCGGAAGATAATTTTAAAAAACAATATGTAAAAAGCAATGTTTTTCTGTTCGGAGGCAGCAATGACCAGTCACAAATGAAAATGGAGACAGTCTGAAAATAGGTCATGGTCAACACAATTATCTTTATAGTGAAAGATCTATATAGAGAACATTTAAGGAAAACTTTAGGATAATGTTTTCCTCATTGTGAAATGATGAAAAGTGCAAATGTACTTTTTAAAAAGGGAGGAGGAGAAAGCATTATCTAGCCAGGAAATTCAATATGAGGTAAACCAATGAATTTATATTTTTGGTCTGTAGAAGGTGAACTACCAGTAAAAGTATATGAAAACAGCAAGAGAGCTTTTATAATCGGCAGTGCTTATTTTAGGTGAATACTTAAGGACCTCAGAGGCAGTTCTATAAATCTACAATAGGATTTTTAGAGAAAAATATTAAGCATATTTGATTAGCCAGTCTTAAGTGCAAAATCCACTAATATGTTATTCTCAGAACATGAAATACAAATAGAATTTTACATAAAAAAAAGATACCAACTTCATCACACTTTTGAAAGTTGGGGGAATGTTATAAATAGCTATTGATATTGATGTTATATTTGTAAAAAGAAAATACCGATTGCACTTCACTGAATTGTGTAAAATAGGTCACGTTTTATTGCTTTTGGCCAAAGAACCATGCTAAACTTATAGCCTGGAGAACATGAAAAATGATGTTTAAAGTAAGTTATAAGGGGAAAACACAACTAATTTGAGTTTGAGGATAAAAATAAATAAAATGTCAGGGTTGATCTTGTAAAAAGGACACACAAGGCCAATATGTCACTATGTTCTTCTAGCTACAGTGTCTAAAATAAGCTTATTTTTAATTTTAGGCAACAGAGTGGAGAAAGACTGAAAGCTCTGTGTTTCTAACAGCAACTGTGGGATCAATTCTCGTTGTTTTAGAATGAATGTGAATGAAAATTACCCACAAAAGGGGCCCACTTTGCTTTTTAAACGTAGGACAAAATAAAAGGCCTATTAGCTTTAGAAAAACATACCCAGGGACTAGGTAAAAGCAGCTTTTAATGGTCTGAATTAGGTGTTCAGACAAAGAATGATTTAAAAGTGATGTCTGATGAAAACACTTCTACTTATGGTTATAACTATACAAAAACCCAATATAAAAATGATAAATATTTTCCCCCAAAATGTCAATTATTTAAAATAAAGAAAAGCCCACAAAGATTCGCTCATAGGCACAAAATTTGTTATCCTTATTTCTTGGGTAAAACACATGAACTTTATAGAAGAAACCACGTGAGGGGAGAAATCCACTTAAGGGCCTACTGGAAATCATAGGACTTTAGCCCAGCCTAGAATGTAACATACGCGAGGGTAATACTGCTAAAAAAGAAAAAAAAAAAAAAGGCAAATCTCCTAGTGTTCCTCCCATAAATATCTAAAAGTATTCTTTAAATCGGTAACAGAGATTGTCAAGCAGACAAAAACAAAGCAAGTTATTTTTGAGGGGATACACACGTTGATCCTGTAAATCCAAAAGGAATCTGTGTTTGGACTAGAGACCCGCTTCTGCCCCATACCTGCCACCTGGAGCGCCACTTCACATCGTCCATTCTGGCTGGAGAATGCTAGGTAACATGTGACGCTACATCCGCGGCAACGTAAAAGCCACTTTCCTGCTTCTACCTGCACTTTGAGCTGTCTCGGGTCCCTCCTAGACCATAAGCAGGTAACCAAAGCTAGTGTAATCCAAACCTTAAACTGGCTGCTGAAAGTGGGCAGAATAATATCATCCGTTATTTTTAGAAGCCCCACGTCCATCTACCATTCTTCCTGCTACCACGCCAGCATTTCCTTCTTTTCCCTACTCCCAGCCCATGCACCACTCATCATGCTTCACGCCCAGATTACTGTGATTGGTTCAAGATTAGCCACGTGGCTCAAGACAGACCAATCAGGGCCAATGAGACTTCATTCGGGGTATTTTATTAAAATTTACGGGAGAAACATACCCTTTCCGGCTCCTACTAGACATGAAAAAAGAGGTAATTATTATGTTTGTGAGATTCCTCCATGTTGCTTCGCTAACTGTGTAATGCAGTTGTTTGCACTAACGGACAGTATTTCATTGCATTTTGTTGGATACTTTGGGGTATATTTATATACTCTGCTGGTGAACCTTTATAGACTTTTTCCATTGCATAGCCACTGATTTCATATTTCTACCTTGTATTTACCTGAATTAGAACTGCTGAGTTGTTTATCATACATATGTTGAACTGTATTGAGTTCAAGTGTAATTGCACCAATTTACACTCCACCCACAGTATATGAGAGTTCATTTTGCTCCATAATATGACCAACCTGAAACTACAAAATTTTAATCACAGCTATTCTGATGGGTGAGAAGTTGCTTTTTGTGTGTGTATTTTAAATTTGCATTTTCTGAATTACTAATGAGTTTAAGCATATTTTTATATTTGTGTTGGCCATTCATATTTCCTTCCCTGTGAAAAAAATTGTTCATGCATTTTGCCCATTTTCCTATTGAATTATCTTTTTCTTATGAATTTGTTGGAGCTCTTTATATATTCCCCCAATATTTAAACACATATGTCTGTTATGGATTATGGTTTATCTTCAATCTCTCTCTTGACAAATAGAAGTTCTTAAATATGGTGTCATTATATATGTCTCTTTATGGTACAATGATTTTTATGTCTCGTTTAATAAATTCCTACCCCAAGGATATGAAGATATTCTTCTATATTTCTTTTAAAAGCTTTATAATTGTGTATTTCACATTTAAGTACTTGATACATTTGAAATTGATTACTATGTATGATGTGAAGCAGGGATCCATTTTCATTTTTTCAATAAAGATAACCTACTACCCCAGTATCATTTATTAATTTATTCTTTCCATTGATTTGCAGTTCAGCTCTATTGCATATCAGGTTTATATATCAATGTGGGCCTGTTTCAGAACTACTGTTTTACTGTAATAATTGCTTATCTGTACCTCCAAAACCACACTGCTTGAATTACCATGGCTTTATAACAATATACATATCATCTCTAAATCCTTCTACCTGTTTCTTCTTCAGGATTCTTTTGGTTATAAGTGGATGTTTGTTCTGTATGAATTTTAAAATCAACTTAAGAACCACCAAAAATATGTTGTGATTGGGACTGCACTGGATCCATATTTGAGAGAACTGACATCTTTATAATAATGAAATTATCTAAGAATATGCTATCCTCCCTCCACTTATTTAGGTCTTTTAAAAGTATCTTTCAAGAAAGCTGAAGTTATTCTATTTTCTACATAAAGCTCTCAAAAATCTTTCATTAAATATAATTCTAGGAACCTAATTTTTGTTATTACTGGAGAAGATACCTTTTTAAATAGTATCTTACTTTCTCTAGAAAGACAAGTTTTAAAAAATTGTATTTGGAAATATTAAGAAAAATTGCAACCATTAGAAGAGTATAAAGAACACTTTCTTTTCCTAGCTCTTTCTTGTCAAAAGTTTGTTGATTAGAATTAGTCGTTTCATCGAACGAAGTTTTGGTTCTGGGATGCTAAATGTACAGATACTTGTTCAGACATAAGCAGAAAAATACACCAGCTACAGAATTCACAGCAGAAATGGATCGACCAAAGTGGCGTGGAGGGAGAAAATTTAAATTATCAATCATTTTAGAATAAGAATATCAAATAATCATATGAATTTTTCATTTATGCAGGTGATTATTCAAATAACTCAGACTCAGTTTTTATTTATTAATTCAACAAGTACTTAGGATCTGTTATGTACAGACACACATTTCTATTCTCATAGAAACCTCCAAAGACAGACAGTCTACAGTTCTCCTTGCAAACTCAAGTCAATTTCTATTCCTAATTTGATATCTCTAATTGACCCTTTCTGGTTTCAAAAGTAATCCAGTGAGTCTCAAAGGACTTTAAAAAAAAAAAAAAACTTAGAAATTAGAAGTGGAGACTATGGAAAAAGGGTTCAAATCTTTCAATAGCTAGTATTCATTGGTTTTCTAACCAGTAAAAATACTAGTTTTACCCATAATTTGATTAAATTGCATAGTGAATGCCTCATATGTGTCAGGCCCTATGCCAGGTATGGGATTACAAACTAGGTAAACTGTGGTGTCTCTGAGGAACACATCTCATATAACAGAATGAATGTGCTCTTGGAAAAACTGCATACATCAACCATTTTTAATAAGTAGAACTGTTTCAGTGGCATTTTAACAGGTATATGAGGAAAAATTTTTCAAAATGAAGGCTCCACTCACTCGATCCTGATGTTATCTCATTTTGCATTATCTCATCAGGCACTGCATGCTGCACATAAATAAAATTTATAAAGTGAGTTGAGTTTTTAAGACAAATTCAGTTTTTAGTTTGCATCAAGACTTGGGTCCCACAGGATCACACATCAACACCAGGTAGAACTGATTAAAGTTTTTATGCATTAAGATACATTAAGCTGATACTGGATGCTTCCCAAATTTGGACTATATTTCATGATAAATCGGCTGTGAATTTTTTAAAAAAGAAAATCCAAAGCAGATAAAAAAAAAACTCTGCATACCAGATTTTAATGGCCCAGACCTTAGAACTTGACATTTCCTACTTATTTTTTTTTAAGAAACTAACAGTTGGCATAATTACTTGAGAAAGTATTGTTGATTCCAATACTTAATCAGAGATTAGAAGTACAAGTAGGTGACCCCATCCTTTGTAGTTCCCCGTATGTCCCTTTCTTTTTCATTCCTACACAAAAGCAAAGGGAGCCTCTTAATAAGGAACGCTGGCCAAATTCCAACACAATTTTCTTTTATTTTTCAATGTTAGAGGAGACACAGGGCAAAAATGTGAAGCAGTAAATGTCCCTTGAATGAATGACATTCATTCAAGTGCTGTTAAAGGCACCGGAATTACAAAGAAAAACACCAAAACTCTGCCCGAGACATCGGGCTCTGAAGGAAGATATACCAGTGAGCAGACCAGATGGTAGCTAGATTATAAATGCTATGATACGGTTATCAACACTTTCCTAACTCGCTTTGCTATCACTCAAGCGACCTGTGCTACTCACAAAGTGCCTGGAATGCATCCAACATAGGAGTGCCCACGATGTACCAGGCATAGGTGCTGAGGACCCAGCAGTGACTCGCACAGAGCCAGTCCTTCCTCTTCAGGAACCTGGGCTTTAGCCAGCAACAATGCTCAGAGGCGGCTCTAATGATAGATACAGTGTGCTCTCGACAGCATAAAGAGAATAGAACTCTAGTATGAAAATTTGAGGTTCAGCAGTCCATGAGTGGAGGAAATTCTGGGTAAGGCCAGACTTTCCAAAGATCAAGTCCAGATATAAATAACAAGAAGAAAGGTGACAAGAAAGTTAAGGTTTTAGCAGATTCTGTATTTAATAAAATGAAGGAAGCCACAGAAATAGATGAACATTTCTAAGTGTAAAAATTTTATGAGCAGCACCTTTTATATAGATTAGAGTCCAGGGGCTTCTTTTAATCTAGATTAATAAGTTTAAGCACTTCAGATGTGTTAGCAAGCAGCAAAAGTGAACAATGTTAATTCCTTAAAATGAACAAAATTCAGATGGCTCTGGTTTTTAAAGTTGGAACATCTCATAAGTAAAATAGATGTTAATAAAAGGAAACAGAAGATACCATATTTCTCATATTAGTTATTTAATATTCTAACATTTTGGGAGATAGCTTTAGAAACCTGAATTTGTGACTGCATGTTTATTTAACGGTGAAGCACTGATTTTTTTTTTTTTTAAACCAGGCTTCTGTAAAAACACTACTTTTATTCAGGCAACATATGGAAAAAACGGTTACATCACTTTAGAATTTATATTTAGAAAGGTAATTTCCTTTCACTGAGGCCTTTTTAAAGAAAACTTTTCCACTTCAGTCAAGAAAAACAAGCTTTGACATATCAGTTTTTAAAAAACGGACTACCAAATGTATCACAGAGTTTTTATTTAACATCCATCTTGAGGCTATTTCAATGACCTTTCAGGTTCAGGGGGAAAAAAAACCCATGAATATGCAGGGCAGACTTTCAATAAAACATTTTATAGTTCTTACCAAACAGTGATTTATTCACCTACATGTTCTTCACCATTACAGCAACTAGTACTTCCTGGAAATCTTTGGTTTTGCTAATGTGGTCTGTTTTTACTTCTCCAAAGAGAGGAAATACTAAAATTGAATTATGTAGCCCATGAGGAAACTAGGAGGGTGATAATTGACATGTGCAAAGAAATCTTGTCAAGTTAAATCTGTTATTGAGAAAACAATATTTCTTTTTATTAAATGTGTCATTAGCAAATGTAGTGTGTGCTCACCCATTTATTTTTTTCTGACTTGAAAGGTTCAAAGTTAAGATGAATGTCATCTAAAGAATAGTTCAGAGAGTCTGAACTTAACAGGTCATCTTTCGTGCATAATGTTTTTCGTTTCCTTAACAGAAAATGACTAGGATTTTCTTCAACCTCTCTTTCAGGTTTAGATGTCTTAAATCTGGTTTATTTCTTTTAAATCAATTTTACTTAGAATAAATATATGTGGTTTCTAGTTCCTAATACCATGAGCAGATTAATATTTCTTCAGATTCTGTTTATGGGCATTTTTAGCCCGGATAGTTGGGTATAGAACACGGAACCAAGAGTGGGACCGCCGTGGGACACAGATATGCAAGAAAGAACACACTGCCACAACTTTCACTATGAAACCGAAATACAGCACCTAAGAAAAAACGGAAATATAGTACCTACTGCTGTAAAATTAGATTGTACTTTTTGAACCAAATGTTCAGCAAGTACAGGTATTTGTTTAGCATCTGTTTCCCCCATTAGCCCATATGAGGTCCTATTTATTTGTGCATTTCCAGTGCTTAGCTCATGGCAGTTGCTCATAAATGATTATTAAATGAATAATTAAGTAAAATGTGCTCACTGGATAGGTATTTTAAGCAAGGTTTTGAATGGGAGAGTTTAGATTAATATAAATGTTGATGGACAGACTTTTTAGAGAAGAAGGGGTTGAAACTATTAGAACAAGAAAAATCATAAAAAGTATCCCTGAAAAAACAGGAGGAACTGGGACCCAGAGTCTAGGACCCAGCACTAAATAAGGTGAGGACACTTTCACTGTTATTACAAGGAGCAGGCAGATAGAGGATAGTTATTAAATTGGATGGTGGGTAGTGACCAATGTGTCCTTGGGCGATTTCCATTTTCTCTGGGAAGTAACTGACAAGATCATCTTCTGAATGTTATGGGCAAGAATATGAGGTTAGGAAGATTCGGGAAGACAGGAAGATTAGGAATTAAGTCATCTGGAAGGGATGGGCATGAGCTGACTGGAGAAAAATGGTAAGTCTGTCAAGGTCACACTCTATGTCATCACACACCAGGTGACAGATCTGTAGGTGGGACAATGGTCAGAGTGGGTGCTTAGTAGAAAACAAGGTAGGATGGGTGGGTAGCATCAGAGAAAAAGTCTTGGCTATGGAGTCAAGCTCTGCTAGTTATGACCTATCTAACTCAGATGAATCACTTCATTTCTTAAGGCTTTAGGTTTTGCCATTTGCAAAATGACAAAGTTGCATAAGAACTTCCAAGGTTCCCTCTGTCTCTAAAAGGGTGAAGTCTTTCTTAAAAAAAAAAAAAAAACCCTGTAAGTTAGCCTAATGGCAGCACAATTCATATAGAAGAAAACTACAGAATTGGACAGAAATCATTTTTATTCCTTTGGTCCATAACTTCATTACTTTCTGACATGGAGTACACCACAACCTCCCCTCTCATCTGCCTCCAATCCTACTTCCATCCTGTCATCTATATGTGACTGGACTGTCATCTATATATGTCATCTATATATGATATGTGACTTCTTTGCTTCAGTCCTTCAAAAGGTCCCCCAACCCCTGCCCGCTGCTGTCTAGATGAACCCAGACTCTTCAGTCCAGCCCAGGAAATCCTTCGTCATCAGTTCCTACCTCACTCAGCACTTCACTAAAATACTAACTGTAAAATTTTTTTTTTTTTCAGAAAAAAGAGAAAGAGGATTTTCTCCATGAAAGCATAAATAAGGTAAGGGTTGTTCTCATCCCCTAAACATATCTATCACGGAGATTTGGGCCAAGAACTTCTCAGTAGCAAAAGTGAGAATTTTGTGGCTCTGTTAAAATACACTAAAGTGAATTCCTTTCACTTCTCAAGGGGAGTACAATGTAAGTTAAAGCCTTCTGAAAAGAAATGGGCTTTCCAGAGGAAGCGAAGAAAGAATGTAAATAACATTACCCCATTCATTAAAAGAGTGGTATTCAATGATGTTTACACAAGTGGTTCTCACTCTTTCAACGTAAGTCTAAATATATTTTTAAAGCTGTATGTAAAGTAGTGATTTACTGAAGCCAAACCACAAAGAAATTTCGGGAATGTATCCAGGTTATATAATTCCATTCCCTGCTACATAAAGAGAATTTCAACAGTTTCTATTTTGGTCATCTATTGACTAATTGTTACCTAGAAGAATTTTGGAACATAAAATAATTTGAAAAATTCAGTTTCAGTCCAATTAAGTTTCTAGGTGAGAGGCAGAAATGTACACCCTTAATCACTGATTATCCATTTTTACAGAGAGATACCTGGGAGAGGCAGCCCCAACCTGATGAGTAGAACTCCCCATCTTTCCCTTCCCATGCCTAGGACTTTTCTTGTCCTCTCCATAACTTTATTTGCCTTTATTTTAGGACTCCTACCCTAGCTATGGTGACCCTCAGCAAGAGAGAGGGAGGGGCAATGACAACAAGGTTCAAGCAAGGGTCAAGCAATGTTAAGAAAACCTGCTTGGGGGAGGGGATGTTCCAGAACATTCTGTGTAAATGGGGTGAAGGGAGGGCAATCAGAACAGTTTTTAGGAAAGTGTTGGGAGATGGAAGGAAACATATTCAAAAATAGTGGGAGGTCACAGGAAAGTTGAAAAATCTAAACAGTTCCAAGGACACTTAATTGGAGGTAACTTAGTTGGAGCTGGGATTTTGGTGGAAAACAGTCTACTAAATTCTATCTAAAAATTAACAAATCCAAAAAAAATGTTGATGCTAGAAAAGAAAAATTCTAAGCAATCCGAGATAATCTGTCAAGCTCAACATTCTCAAGAACAATACTTTCTTAAGGGCTGGGAAATATTCACAGACAGCTGCACCCCTTTCATGGAAAAAAAGAATGAGAAAGTTCTCAGATTATTAAACAAATAGATGCCCAAATAAAAAACTCAATGGACTAAATAGTAGAATTTATAGAGGTAAAGACTCATCAGTAGGCTGCAAAATTGAAGCCAAGAAAACCTCTAGAACACACAGGAAAGAAAAAAGAAAGAAAGAAAGAAAATATGAAAGACATGGAGAATTGATACCAAAAGACCCCAAAATCCAACTACTGGAGTTTTAGGTGAAGTGTGAATAAATATTATTGGGGAGGAAATAATCTGAGCTAGAAGAGAACTCTGATCATAAAGGCCAAACAAGAGATTAATAATAATAATAATAAAAGCTCATTGGTGAAAAATCAGAACTGAGGATCAAGCACAAATTCCTAAAAACGTCAAGGAAGTAGACAGACAGACAGAAACAAGCACACATGCAGACACACACACACGCACACACATTCAGACACACACACACACAATCAACAAAGTGATAAGCATCAGGTCTAGCACAAGACTTGTTGGCTACACTAGATGGTAGGTATCAGAGAAGCAATGCTTTTCAAAGTTGGGGAACTATCATTTTGAAACTAGACTGAAACGATAAAGTAGGAAGGTAAAATCAGACATTTTCAAACACGCGGTAACAGAGCTTACCTTCCATGTATATTATATATAAAAGGTTACTCAAAGGGACTAATTGACCAAATGAAAACAGGAGTCTATGGAAGAGAACAACATGAAATACAAAAAGCTATAGAAGCCAAAGATAACTTGAAAGTAGAGGAGTGTCTATAAGGAAATGAAGCCATTGGGAAAATCTCCTTAAAGTAGTAAAATTCAGTGATTCACGATGGGATTCCTTTCTCTACGGCTCTAATGATATTACATGACTCCATAGTAAATAATATTTGCATATTAGTTTTCCATTTTTAGAAACAATCCATAGATTGTTATTGTTTCTAACAAACAATAGTTATACTGTAACAATAAGTATAACAAAAGTATTAAAACATGATACTGTAAAAATTATAGTCTAACACATTGGGAGGTCATAGGTAGGGCCAACCAGGAGGGTTCTCAGTTGAGAGACGTTCAGTGCTAAACCTGAGAAAGACCTGGGTAAACCAGGACTATCTTGTCACCCTAGTGACAGGGGAGGAGAGGTGAATGAAGGATACTAATACCCTCGTTTTTACAGAGTTCAACACATGCTTTAGGAAAGAAAAAAGTTGGTGACAGTCAACACTAACATAGCAACTATTTATTAGTGGTGGCTGTATTTGAGGTATTAGGGTTTTGTTTTTTTTTTAATGTTTGATTTCATCCCCTTCTGAACGATTTAGGTTTTTAAAATATCTATTTAGAGTAGAATAAGTCAACCTTATTCATGAGGCCTCTAACTTTTAACAAAGAAACTGTTTCAAAATGAGAAAAAATCTGAGGCTCCAAACATGGGAGGCTAACGAAAAGTGACTAAACCAGGGGTTTTTATCTAAACTCTGATTTGAAAGCGAGAGTATAAACAAAATCAAGGACAGGAAGGTCTGTTCCCTTGTCCAGGGGCAGTGTCTGTACTCTTGTGAAGAATGGATGGCCACAGGAAAGGACAGGAGGAAGCCCTCAGTGAACCAGAACACAGGACCAACTGAGCCAAGTTAATCACATAAAAGACCATTAGATGCTACACTGGGTAAGATGCAGTGGCCCTGGGCCGTCCACGGAAATGCTGCTCAAGGACATGCTGCTCCCTCTCCGTGTGACTGTTTATACATGCTCTATATTATGTGCATTATATAACATATAGTCACTAATAGGATATATAATACATTACATACAATGTAGAATGTTTTGTGTGTTGTATATTACACTAGCTTTTTAAAAAAAGCAATGAATGACATTCTGTGGTCTGGCTGTTTAATGCCAAAATTGTTACTCAAATAAAAAAAATTTAAAAATAGGGCTACTTTTCATGAGCATTAACACTTTGAAGTTTGTCTAATGACCCTGAGAGGGGTTCATATTTATAGATAATTTTTTTTTTTTTTGGCTTTAAAGAGAACTCAACTCTTAGGTTTGCTGATCCACGATTATTTGCACAGGAAGCCATTAGCTTATCTACCAATGTTAACACAACCAAAAAAGATAGTAACTGTTTCATTCCCTTCAACTTAAGAATGCCCTCTGTTAATGTGCAAAATAGATGACATTATTTTAAACTTAAAATAGAAAAAGCCCATACTCCTGTCTCCTGTTAATCTCCAACGACCAAGCACGTACTCAAAACCCATCACGGGTGTTGTGCAGGGCACACACCTAGCGCCTTTGATGGTGTCTAGCAAATCAGTGCATAACAATCAAGCTTCCTTATTTTATGATTCACTGCACATTTAAAAAACATACCTGCAATCAGGATGTAGGTTCTAATTAACATGAACGTTTAACATGGCTGAGTTTACTTATGTTCCCTGTAAAGCTGTTCAACCAATTGTGTATCTTAAAAACCCCCAAGTCTAGAAACCAAGAAAAATCTAAAAATACGACACTCATAACTCATTGGAAATGGACCTGATGATGACTAACATGTTTGAACCTATGAAAAGAAATTTTTAACATGTAGCTCCAGATAAAAATGAGCGGATGGTCCTACAAGTGGAAGCAACTGAAATTGAAAACATTTTTAAAAATTAGGCCTAAACAGACACATTTCCCAATACTTTTGAACTACAAATTACATGAGTTGATGCACAAATTCTAAAAAAAAACCCAAAAAACAAAAAAAACAGAACTACGATTTCTCTAAATTGTCCATCTGTGGTTTTTATATGTTTTAATTACAAGACCCTTAAAATTATCATTCGATATTTCAGGATATTAAAAACATTGCAAACATTTCTTAAAAGCTAAATTTGTAGTACTTAAGTCTTCACAACTTCCCAAAACAAATTTTTTAAAAAGCTGTGAAAGCTGCAATTTACTTGCTCTCCAGGAAACTAATTGAAACATCCTGGAGTAACATAACGAAATAAAATAAAACAGTTGTGTGATATTCAAAGTATTTTGTTATAAGCCTTTTATGGCTAGAAACTGTATCTGCCTGAAATGAACTGCATCATATTTTTTGGTTCCAATGAAAGCTCTATTGAATATTTTAATTAAACAGGATTGAGAATTAACTATTTCTACAAGGAAAAGTCACTCAAGTAATTTAAAATGGGGTTGTTTTAAGTTTCTGCATCCAAAAAAAAAAAGTTCTCTCAACTCTCCTTGGAAGAATAGCATCCTATAAATCCCTACCCACCCCACCCTGAGGTCAGTAACAAACCACAGAATTTGTCATTCTCAGGCAAAGATGCTGGTGTTTTTAACAGTCCAAAGGCACGAAATTGATGATGCGTTCCCCAAGCATTCACAGTATTCTCTACAAAAGAAAGATTTATAGTTCAATTGTTTCATTACTTCAATGCTTTAATGGGTTTTCTCCCCAAATTAGAGTCTAGAATTGAAAGTTAAAATTTTCCATATGTCTGAATTTAAGCCATTTGATCTAGGGATGGAGAAATCGATTTATTCTGTTAGTTAAAATATTTAAAATGTTTATTTCTATTCACTAGATTAAAAAAAAAAAAAAAGCTTTATCCCATAGATAAGTTTTAGGCCTCTATGTAGTTTTCAGGTTATCCTTGACCATGGTTCTATTACAGAAGTCAACATGGCAATAACTTACTGAGGGCATACTATGTGCTTTTTGAGTTTCCCACCCCTTTTCCCTCCAACTATCATTTAAAATGACAACAGATTCATCAAGCTTCCCTAGACGACCCCAGGCCACACATTTCCCTACACTACAAAATCTTTTTCATATTTATTATTCTCCACCACTCGTGTGGCCACTTGATTACACAATAGACACGTGGATCTGTTGACCTTTTCTCCTAAACCCAACTAAAAACAAGTCTGATCATCGGGCAGTCTCCCTCATGCCTCCTAGTTACTCATGGCATTCCGTACAGACCTGGTGTCCCACATAGTGACAAGCACGTAGTAGGTCCTCACGTGGTTTTTGAATGGGTGAGTCGAGCACACGTCGTAGCCACCAGTCTGCATTCAGCACAGTCCTCCGTTTTCAGAAGGGAGAAATAACAAGATCTGATTTTTAATCTTGTGCTGATCACTGAGAATTCTCCCAGCCGCATCTACCAGAGTTAAAGGTGATATAACCATCAAAAAATTCCCAAGGACATCGCATATGGTTATCTTTCATTACCACCTTAAACTTGAATTTATATTTCGTTGTCATTGGAAGTTTAGGCTGCTTCTTATTTTAGCTTACAAAAAACTTGAAATTAACAATAGATGAAATCATTTTAAAATGAGGAAACATCTATTTATGGTATATACTGTGGACACACAATAAAAAGCAACAGTCCCACCTTTCCACCCCCGACGACCTCCACCCTCTCGCATCTCTGAACCCTCCTTTCTCTCCTAGTGGAGCAGACCCTGCCTGGCTCACCCCTTCCCCACTCTCTCCACACTTGCACTTTGCAACTGCCCAGGAAAACACCAACCCTGGGTTAGTTTCCATCTTTCTATTTTAATGTATATTATCTCTGAGGCTGGAAACTGAAGAAAAACCACACGCACATAATGATACCATGATAAACCCAGGATTGCCAGCCTCAGTTGGTTCTTGAGGCTCCCCGACCATCTTTGGACTTTGTTTTTTTAGCTGAATGTTAACTGAACACCCACTGTGTGCCAGAGACAGTGCTGGGACAAGCCATCCCTGAGTTTATCCTTCTATAGCTCTATTCTGCAGTAGGTTTATCATTTACTTTGCAACACGAAGCTTCGAACTCGCCCCAGCCCCTGTTCTCAGAAGACAGCCCACTATGTCGAGGAAAACGAGGCCACCAGGAACTCCCTCTCAGCTTCCTGAGTCCTGCACTGACCATTCACCTCTGGCTCCACCCTTCTTGACCGTCTTCCCTCAGGCTCAGGGTAGAGGACGGCCAGGACTGAGGAGGGCATCTCGTTACCAGTGCTTTCTATCTATCTTGGCCATACATCACTCTCTCCTGTACACCCAAATCCTTCCTCGCCACTGGCCCAGCCTGTAATATGATGGCCTCTCAGGCATGCTAAGAAGCACCCTTTATGGACCCTGTACCCCTCCTCCCATCCCCCCAGCTATTATTATCTTCCTTACTCGACCACCTGTTTTTAGCGTCACTGTTTATCATCCTCTATCTGCTCCTCTCTCATGGACTCCACTCCTGCATTGATTCTCCTGTTCTAACACTGAGGTGACTGAGGCACAGGACTTCAGAAGCTCCTGAGTCTTTATTTCCAGACTTGTGTCTCTGACTGCCTGGAGAACAGCTCTGCCACAGTCTCTGGGCTAATTACCCAGCAGTGCAAAGCCCCACGCCCGACCTGATCCTTGCCAGCTCACTGGGACTCCCGCAAGCCTCACGCTGCACGCGCTAGCAATGCTGCACTGTCTGTGGCCACCTCTGCCTCACGCACCTTTCCCTGCCCTCGCCTCTGCCTGGCGTGTTGCTCCCACCCGTCTTCACCTGGCCAGTTCTCTCTCATCCCTCGAGATTCAGCTCTAACAGCAGTGACCTTGTTCAGGAAGGCAACTCTGAACTGTGCGCTTTCAGACAGTGCTGTGGCTCTGCCTCTTCAGGAGACCTGTGACCTTGAGAGCAGAGACCTCGTCTCATCCGAGGCACCTCGGGCCCAGAGTCACTGCTCAAAAATGTGAAAGTCAATTATGAGTCTTCGAAAGAAAGCAAACCCAGTCTTTGCTTGCTCCCAGATGTGAAATGTGTTTTTTGGCTTAGTAAAAATAAATAAACGGAACTTTTAAAAGAAGCATTGTATAAGAATGGTTTAAAAGCCTGAGATGAATGATTACGTTAGAATGACTAACTAATTTAGAAAAGAGAAATTCAAATGAAACCAAACTAGAAGCACATGCAAACTTTTGTTTTTGATACCCTCTATTTTAAAACCAGCTAGTTTTTCAAAAACAAAAGAAAAAAAACAAAAAAAAACTGCTTATAAGTAACACCAACGATTAGTAACATGTATCATTTCATAGCAAATGTCTTAGAAAATACTCTTTAAAACATCTCTTCCAGGAAGAGTTCGTTATTCACCCCTTTGTCTTTCAACTACCAGTAACTCTACCACCAACACCACCTGAGTAAGAATAAAAAGTCTGGAAAATGATTCTCTGTATCTCTGTTTCTTGCTTCCAGGATCCAGACTCACAAAGCCAACTGTAGGTGTTACAGCTGATGAGGCACTTGGAGTTAACGTCAAAGCTTATCCTCTAAAAGATGCTCACTTATGGTCACAGAATAGTAATTGCAAAAAGCAGGCTGCAGACCAAGATGGATAGGAGAGGAGGATCTAGTATTTGAAAGGAAAAAAATACATATACATGCTTTCAGGGAAAACATTGGGAAGATATGAGTTTCAGGGGTTATCCCTGGCTGGAAGGATTTAGGTTGATAACGTTTTTCTTTTCCATCCCCACCTCCAATCATCATGCAAATTCTCTGCCTTCCCAGAGACATGGGGACAGATGCCCAACGAATTGGACTAAAGAGTAATCAGGAGGGCTTTTAATTAGAGCGGCATAGCTCAGGATGCTCATGGGAAGGTGGCAGGAAGGTCGTGTCTTGAAACTCATGCAGGTCTTCAAGACCAAAAGGAGACGGAAGGGTGGATTCCTAGAAGAATGTTAACAGCAAGGGTCAGTGGCAGGAAAAAAGAAACAACAAGGTGTATTTAAGACAAAAACATATCACGCAGAAGCACATTACCCATCTCTTTAAACCTTCCCACCCTCCCCACTTGGCCTAAGCACTCCACTTCCTTTAGCATAATCATCTGTCTTTCTCCCTCTCGGATGGTGCCTCTGGGGAGCAGGGCATACGTCATTCCTGCTCAGATCCACAGTCATGATTTCACCTGCCATTTAACTCCTGTCCACATTCTACACTGACTATAAATTACCTATGGCCCCCTCCATACTTTTGTGTTATTGTATGGGTGGGTGTGTCTGGATGTGTCCTTTATCCTACTACATATGCTAGGTCACAGCGTTCTAACTTTACGTTGGGGTGTTCCCCAAGTTCCATTCATGGGGTGGTCCTCAAGCACGTTGAACTGCCTCACGTCCAAACAAGAACCTCACCCAATGCACAAGAGACAGAATCTGCTGCAGCCGGACATAGGACACAGGCCAGGGCAGTGTTCACGATCAAGGTGTCACCTTCAGGCTCTGCTGTATCAAGGGGTGCTTCGCCCTTGGGCATCTGCCGGCCATCGTTCGTGCTTTCCTGTGGTAAACCCTACGATGGCTGTTGGCAGCTTAGTGAATTTACCTGCATGGTCTCTGACCTGTTTGGCAGGCAATTCTCACCTGGTATCGGCAGATCTGTTGTTTAGGGGGAGGGGTGAGTCTCCTCCATTACCCTCCCCCTTAGCTCCACCAGCCAGACAATCAGGAGCTATCACTATTCAATCATGTGTACTGCATACGTTCATTAGAACAAGTTTACATTGTGTTTGCGACCATGAAAAGCTTTGTTGCCATCGCTGAATAGCAAGTAAAGAGAGGCGAACTATTCCAAAGACAGACCTTGTTCTCTGAGACGTGCCCTCCCAAGCAGCTGACACCAACAAACGGACCCTGGTCCAGGGCGATCGGGGTCGCTGTCACACGTCCATTCTACACACAAGGAAAGGACTGTTTTGTTTTGTAATAATTAAGGGAGGTTTTATGAAAAAGTAATTACAAGAATGAATAGTAAGTTGTTGTTTGTTTTTTTTTTTCCCTTCGGTGTTGAAAATTATAACATCACAGCGTGTGGATGTGGTTTATGCAAAAGATGACCCTTCCCAGGAATCCGAGGCTCATGCCACCTACAGATGGTAACCATGGAAACATAAAACTGAACCTCACTGCTAAGTCCGAAGCCTCATTTTCTTTTCTCAAAAGAAAGGTGGTCCCTCTTCAGCCTATTCATAATCGCCACGTACTCCCCACCCCTCCCCGTGGGGAAGGGGCATCCTCATTTCTCACTCCTGCTCCAAACGGTGCAATGTTATGTTTTTCATATTTGTATAAATTTTTCCATATCAAATGTTTTTTTCTGCATAGATTTTATGGGTTTAAAAGATTTGAAAACCATTGTTGACTGGTGTCAAGAAATAAGGGTTCAGAGTTTCTGGTCTCTGCTACGGAATTTACTAGTGGTGTATCCCCTTCGACATTAGTTTCTTCATAACTAGCCAAAGGTCATGAACACACCCTCCTTGCCTAACTTGGGGAGCTCCTGGGAGATCAAGAGAGAAACGCGCATTAGTCCTGATACTGATGTCCCTAACGTGTGATGGCCCCTGGATAATCTCTGTGTGCGGTGTGTGCCCTGTTCCCCTGTCAGGAGCCAGGCATGGAGGAAGAGAGGTGTGGCCATCCTGGGCAGCACCTGCCTGTGGGCCTGGGGTGGCCTGGACAGCAGCTTCGGCTCTCTTCCCTTCACCATTCCCACCCTGGCCTGTGACCAATGCCCAGGGTACCCCAAGTCTGACCGAGATGCTGATAGCAGCTCTCTGGGTATCCATTTGCCAAGGCAGATTGGAAAAGCAGACACAAAGAGAATTGGACTTTGGAAGAAACTTTTAAATGTACTTCCTTTTAGTTATAAAAATAATAGATGCACACTGTAAAAAGTTTAGGGAATAAAGAAAAAAACAAGGGAAAAGCATCACTTATAACTCAGAGATAACCGTGGCTAATACTGTGGAACTTTCTTTCCAGTCTGGCCTGTTTGGTTGTTTATAATAGAGAATAGAGATTAAAAAATTTAGTGTACTCTGACCTTTTTTTTTTTTTTTTTGTCACTGAGCATTATAATACAGGCATTTGGGGGAAAGAACTTTAAACTGATGACCTTTTGCTACTTGCAGGAAAAACTCTTTAGAAAAGGTGAGAAATGCCACATGCTTGTTTGAGGAGCCGGAGAGTCTTAAAAATGGTGAGATGCAGCAACTCTCAGTTGGCCAGAAAGCAGGGAAACTCTGGTGGGCAGCCTGGTGGCAATGTCAGAGAAAGCAGACAGCCAGAAACTGCCAAGAAACTCTGGCCGGAAGCTGGCCCCTTCAAAGCCCTGATCCCCGCTCCCTGGGGCCATCCCCCTTATAGGCACTCACTCTACCAGCCCAAAGCCTCTTCTCAGCAGCCTGGTTCTATCCCTTGTCACTGTCTTTGGGGACCTCCAGCCCTGCTCTGAAGCATCTCTCATCCTCCTGCCAGCCAAGTGGAGAGCGGTTGCTGGCAAAAGGAGGGGGTAGCTCAGAACCCACAGTTGCAGGGAAAGAAGTGCTCTGAAATGTAGACTTGAAACTTGTATTTTTCTGTAACACTTTCTGCACAAGGCAGTTCGATTACTTTGGGCATCAAGGTGACCTAAAGGTGCTCCCACTATGGCACGAGTCTTCACGCCACGAGACTTTGTCAGGTGGCAGAGGTGTAAGGTGCAGCTTTCTTGCTGGGCCTCTAGGAGATCTCATTACTCCCTGTGTATAGGGGATGGAGTGTTCTCAAAAGGGCAATGTCATCCACTGCATCACCCTCATGGTCCTGTCTGCCATGTGCTTGAAAGCAGATCTGGGAAAGAGAGCGCTAGAGGGAAGGCAGGTGGGCGTGGCTCTTGGTTTTACAGAAAAGAGAGAGAGAAATGGTGGTGATCAGCTAAGGGGCAAGACATAGACGACTGCAGAGCTGGAGCTAAAGTGTAGCTTTCTCTCTAAACAAGCTGGAGAATGGCGTGGGGTTTATAAGACTTGGGACGACAAAGCCACAGAGACCCAGAAACGTGCACTCCATGAGCATTTATATGCCTGGGCATTGTGAGATTTTCTTTGCCTCTCTCTTCACACAGAGTAGTTAATAAAATCTCTCAGAGTCTCAGATTTCTCATCTGATTGAAAGACACTACCAGGCCTTCACGCTCGCAATTCCATCAGAACTTCATCGAAGGCTCCAGTGACCTCGTCGCCACAAAGTGCAATGTACACTCTCAGCACCCTAATTTTTCAGCCGCTGGGACATACTCTCTCCACTTGGCTCCCAGGAGACCACGGGCTCCTGGCTTTCCTCCCCTGCTGGCTGCTCCTTCTCCTGGACTGAGTCTTCCTCCTCACCCACCCTTCAAGTGCCGGGGTGTCCCAGGATCCTCCTTCCGGTCTCTTTGTCTACTCTCTCTCTCTAGCCCCATGGTTGTAAAAACCATGGATTTGCTGAAAGTCCCAGGTGTGTATCTCCTCCCTAGACCTCAGTCCTGAGCACCAGAGTCAAACACCCAAGTGCCCACTTGGCCTCATCGCTGGAAGCGGAGACGTCCGCTTGAGATCTACCACAGTCTCTCATCTTCCCGCCCTTACTGACGGCCCTTCCCCCGTGCTTCCCTCTGCGGCCAGCGATGCCAACGGCACTCAATGTTCAGGCTAACGTCCTCGTCCTCATCCTGACTTCTTTTCCAATGTCCCACAACCTAGCCATCTGCAAATCCCATTGGCTCCACTCTCAGCAGATGTTCGACCATGGTTCACCACTTCTGCAGACCCAGCCCTGGCTTGAGCCACGTCAGCTCTGTCCAGGACTGCTACAGCCTCCTACCCCTGACCTCCCGGCTATGCTTGTGCTGCCCTTGCTGCTTCTGTGCACGGCAGCCAGAGCTATTCTGCTCATGTGCAAGTTCATGGTCCTCCCAGCTTCACCCCACCCAGTGGCTTCCCATCACACCCGGAATAAAGCCAAGGTCCTAACCAGTACCCATTTCCCGAACACCACCCTCCCCTTGGCCTCTCAGTGGAGCAAGGCAGAGATCTCTGAAGAGAGCTCTGGGGACAGTGTTGGTCGAATATAAAGTAGTCTCATCAGTGATTCCCCTTCGAACAGCCTTTGGCCTCAACCATTCTGTCTGGGAAGAAGCTGTCAGATAAATATCCGTAACTTTTCCTTAACAAATGAAACAATTTTTTTCCTGATTTTAAAATTCTTGAAAATCCTGAAAAATACAGAAAAGTTAAATAAAATAAAAATCAAAGTGTCCAAGCCCAAAGATACCCGTTATTAACACCACTATTTTGGTCTAATATCCTGCCATTCTTTTCTATGCAATATTAAATTTCAAAAAAATTTAATATTTAAAAATGGATTTAATTTAAAAATTAAATAAAAAATATTTAATTTAAAAATTAAATAAAAAATTAAATTTAATAATTTAAAAATTGATTGTTCCTCTACTTTCTAACACGTCTTATGTTTTACTTTTATCATTGATAGTTCTTGGGAAACCTTACTTACACATTCAGTCCCTTGTATGAATGTATCATACATTATCTATCCCTTTATTGTGGAAAATTTAAGTCGCTTATTGAAGCAATGTAAAACCCTGCATACCATCAGGTGTACAAAAGGTTTATTTATTTCTTTAGGGTATAATCTTAAAAATGGAATTACTGGGTCAAAGGATATAGACATTTGAGGACTCGATACATACTGTCAAATGGCTTTCAGAAGCACATACTTCAAGCCGCAAAGTGGCCCTCTGTTCAATGCTTTATCTCAAGCTGTCTCCAGTCTGCACCACTGGGACGTACTGAAGGCATCTCAAGCCCCGAACGGGTGTGGTGAGTCCTTACCCTTCACATCCCAGCTGACTCCCCAGCCAGTCACTCCAGTGTGGCCAGTGCCCATCTGGACACCAGGCCTGTCAGCTTCTTCTCCATCAGCCTCGCAGCTGTTCCCTCACCCTGCAGCATGCGTGTGCATGTACATGTGCATACACATGTGCCTTTCCTGGGGTCAGTGTCTCCATTTCCACTGCTTTGCAGCCTACTTGCAGGCTTCATCATCTGCTTAAGGGCAACAGAACTGCATTCCACCTGTCATCTGGACAGCACTCCTTAGCACTGAGGGCCTGTGAATTACCTGGGGATGCTGTTACAATATCCCCGAATTGTTATTCTACAGGGTAATACAATGATTGCATAATCATCCCATACTCTCTGCTTGATTATAAAGCCACGAATACCAGATTATTAACCAACTCTATTGAAATACATGAATTCAACCCCAAGTCCCTCCAGTCGAGTCAAGTTAATACATAATCTAGATAGGCTATAACACAGCAGGGCAAGGACAAGTGTGTGTGTGTGTGTGTGTGTGTGTGTGTGTGTGTGCACGCGCGTGTGCGCACGTACCTGTGTGTTTTCCTACCTACATACCATCTCCAAACAAATGTCCATTTGCTGAGGTCTCTTTGAAAACTGATCTTAAAGGAATCTAGAGAGGACGCTGGATTAGAGTGCTATGTGTGGAAAGCTGCTACTTCATGTTACTCTCCCGGGCGATGGGGTTTTCTACTAGGTCGACATCCTTTTGAAGTTTAAACCAAGAAAAATAGACACACATTAAACAGCAGTGATAATTTACAGTAAACCAGAAAATCCCATTCAGAGAAGAAAACAAGCAGAAATATGTTACACTGAAAACCCGTAAAAGTGGGGGTTCAAATGCTGAAATCATTGCTTCACCGTCCAGTTTTACTACAGAAATAGCATTTCCTCACACCGTCGTTCCAATATTACAAACCTTTTAAAAACATTTACTTTGGGTTCAATCTGCTTCCCATATACAGATATAAGAATAGTTAAATTTGCAATATTGATTCTGTATAAGAACAGGTTCTATTGAAAAACCCCATTCTCCTGTGGTTACAAGGATATCATTAAAGATAAATATTGATGGAGGCCTACATCTGTTCTTAAAACACAGAATAAAGTCCACATTCCATAGCACTCCCTACACGAGACACAGCAACATGTTTGGAAGGCAACAAAGCAGAAATGGTTGATCATCATCTCTATAATCTGGGATTTTCATTTCAAATGATCGCAGATGGCAATGAACTCCTCCAGCGGTGCTGAAGGCAAGCGTGTGAGGGAAACCTTCTCTAAGTGTGACGAGCAGATGTCGACACAGATTTATATTTCATTCTGCGAGGCCGGACCCAAGTATGTCCAATGTTGTTAACCCTGTAATCTTAATAAACAAAACCAATGTGTCAATGCTGGGTTTTTCAGGTATGTACTTGTACTAATTCCTTGAACTTCATACTTGCAGACTAGACTAGTAAAGACTCCCCCCAACTTTTTTTTTAAAGATGAAGGTCAAAAAAAAACAGTGTAATTTCCCAGAAGGAAACCAGATGTTTAAATTTTCTTCTTAAAAGTGATGTTAGTGGTGATTTAAAAAAAAAAAAAAGAAAGAAAGAAAAAGAAAAAGAAAAAAGACGACTGTTACTTGTAAGTTCAAGTTTCATTTCTCTCCACTCCTGAGATTTTCACCACAATAGTCCATGGAAATGTTTGTTCTTCTTATGGAATAAACCATGATAACCTCACATGTGAAGAAAGAAGAAAATTTCAATTCAGAGCAGAGATTGCTGCAACGTTAGTGAAATTCAGAAGGAGAGATAAGAATGCCTTTGATGCTCCCATAAGCACAAGTTATTTAAGAGCAGATTTGGTAACTTAGAAGTGGAGCTTTGAGAGAAAAATGATTAAAAACTTTCTTTCCATCTCTGTCTGCCACAACAACGCCCTTCAAGACATAAATATTTTTCATTTTTCAAATAAATATTTTGTCCAGAATTTGACACGGCATAAACAAGCATGTCTGTTTATGGGCTTGCTGGCTTAGCTTGTATCACAAGAGCAAACCCTTCCCTTGATCTGTTACAGGAGAACTTACTATGCCTTGTAGTCTAAAGAGTGGCTCTTCCATCTTCCTTTCTTCTCAAAGTGCCCCATTCACCGAGAAGCATCGTTTATTTGCTACTTGTCTTTCATAAGCTTTCCTGAGTTTACTAACAGTCGAATACAAGGATATTTAGCACTAAATAGTTTTCTATAGCCTTAATCTAAATTGAGGGTAAAAATAACATATACACACACACACACAATAACACACACAGTTTCAGGATGAAAATGGAACTACTCCTAACACTTTATAGGATATTGTCCCTCAAGCATACCAAGAGGTATTGGGCCTTTGAGCCTTTTGAAATGGAACTGATAAGCACCTATTCAAAGAACTCTACTTACCTGAGTCATATCCTATAATAATTGGTTGGTATCATAGCTGAACCTTAAAAGCAGAAAATACCAGCCAACAGGGTACATCTGAGGGGTCAGAAAAACCGAGTTAGCCAACCTGCGTACAGTGATTGTGGATGCTTTTCCCATCACTTAAAAGCAACACACAGTGAATAGAGCCCACTTTGCAGGGTCCCCAACACCTCCCTTCATAGACAGAATCACACAGGATTCTGATCACAAGGAGTTGAATGGATCTTCAAGGCCAGCGTGTTCAATCCTTGGCTTTAGGGAAGATCATACTGAAACCCGGCCAGGGTAAGGAATGCCACACTTTTGCCTCAGACCTCTGGAGAGAAAAACACCTCTTCGGGCAAATATGTGATATTCCTGTACAACCTTCTTTACTGCAAACAAAACATGGGCCTTTTTAAAATGACCTATGGGAATTCCTACATATTCTGGATGCTAGACTCTTGTCTATTTCCTGTGTTACAGACAGTTCCTCTCAGTCTGCCCCCCAATTTTGGTGTCTTTTGCTCTTTTTCCGTTGCCCTCACAACTTTTTTTTGTTGTTGATGTTGAACCAACAAAGTAAGGTGCAGGTATCACTCCTCACCCCAACAGATTTCATTATTTATCCCTACAAAGTAACATTTTCCTATAGAACCATAGTCCATTATCACACCCAAGAAAATGAACAAGAATTCCATAATGCCATCTAATATCTAATCCATATTTAATCTTAACCAGTTGTCTTTTATGGGCTGAACCATATCCTCCCCGCTCCCAACCCCAAATTTATGTTGAAGACCTAAGCTCCCAAAACCTCAGAATGAAACTGTATTTGGAGATGGGGTTTTTAAGGAGGTAATTAAGTTAAAGTAAGGTCATTAGGGTGGGCTTCTACTTAAAAAGAACTCCTGTCCTTATAAGGAAATTTGGCCGGACACACACAGAGACAAGACTGTGTGAAAATCCAGGGAGAAGACGGTCATCTACAAGCCAAACAGAGAGGCCTCACAATGAAACCAACTCTACCAACACTGTGACCTTGAACTTCTAGCCTCCAGAACTGCGAGAGAATAAAGTTCAGTTGTTTAAAGCCACCTAGTCCGTAGTACTTTTTTATGGCAGCTCTAGCGAGCTAATACACTATCTTAAGATTATTTTATAGTTTTTTTTTTTTTAATCTCAGACTCAATTAGGCTTCACTCATTACATTTGGTTGTTATAGGAAAGGGATGGGCTTTTATGTCAGACAAACTGGATTTCAAATACAGAGTTCTTCTGTATTTGAAGCAAGTTCCTCATTTCTGGGCTTCAGTTTCCTCCTTGAAGGCCACAGCTACCCCTGCCAGCCACTGTTGAAGTTTGGCCGATTGTGGTAACGACTGAGAAAAAGAAAATCAAAACTGTAGTTTCTGGTGCATAGAAAGTTTTCAGTAAATGTCTCCCTCCTTCCTTAATCCAAACAGAAATTCAAAAATTTCTTTTGACCTAAGGATGAAGAACTGATCGCTATGACTGTAAGAATCAAGAAGATGATATACGGGTGGCTCTATTTGTTTTCTTTCAAAAACTACAATGGTCCTGGTTGAATTTCCTAGAACAGACTGTCTTACAGGAGCCCTGTCACCAGGTCCTGTCTCATATGGAAGACCTCCTTCGCCCGTGGGGTGTCATCATCTGAATGGGTGGGGGGAGATACACATGGAGATACATCATTTTTATTCATAATGGCAGGCAATATTTGAGCATGCGTTTTCGTGTTAGGTCCTATGGAAATGTGCTCATTTGCTGACTCTATGAGGTAGGTACTGTTTTCTCCTTACAGAATGTAGCAAAGAGGGAAACTGAGGCTCAGCTGTTGAGGATATCAGGAGGGAAGCAGAGTTCTTCTGAAGTGGGAATCTCTTGGGGTGAAGGGACAGGACCCCAAGAACAAGGAGCAGAGAAGGGTAGAGTAGGAAGGCACTGGTGTGCCCAAGACCTAGGTACTTCTAGGATGCCTGGAGCACAGGGCTGTGAATAGGGCAGTAATGGGAGTAAGAGGAGGAAGAAGAGACCGGGTCTTATCACGGGGGCTGAGGGGCAGAGTGAGAGATCTGTAATAAAGTCTGCAGGTGTCGGCAGGACTTCACACAGGCAATGAACGCCCCTGGGTGCTGCATGCTGCATTCCCTAGGGAAATGGGACATACAGATCTCTCCTCCTCTTCCATGAAGGGTTCTTGAATTAGATCTGTGGTTTTCAGATCTTCTTCAGGATATTTTTACATTCCTAAACACTGCTGAGGACCCCAAAGAGGTCTGACTGTATGGGATATAAATTCTAATATTTATCATGTGAGAAAACAAACTGAAAAATTTTCAAGATATATATTAATTTTAAAAGAACAATCATAGACCCGTTACATGTTAACATTAATAGCATTTGCATGAAAAATAGTATTTTTTAAACCAAAAAGGTTTAGTGAAAAGAGAGGGATTGTTTTACAGTTTTCTAAGTCTTTGTCTGGCTTTATAGAAGAAAAATGCATTTTCACACCGACCTCTGCACTCAACACGTTGTGACAGCACATGCCATGTAGTCTCTGAAAAATTCCCCTTACCCTTCCCATAGAGTAAAAAAGGCATATAATGTCTTAGTATTATTATTAAAATAGTCTGGCCTCAAAGACCCCCACAAAGGCCTTCAAGACCCACACGTGGACCCTAGACACCATCTTTGAGGACAGCTGATCCAGATCTTAACGATTTTATGGGGTAGGGGATAGGGTTAATGTAGCTAAGAACAAAAACCAAAATGCCCTGGTAATGCTTTTTTACTAAGGGATATTTAAAACAGTGCCCACACCCTCATAAAGTGCAGCCAAAATATGGCACTGTCATTGTCCCCAACAGCACAAGCTCTTACAAAACTATGTGATGTTTTTTCCCCCCCAAAGTTATTTAACTGGCAAAATGAAAAAAAAAAAAATTCCCATCTGTTTTCCTCTTTCTGGCTGCACCTGTGTGGTTTAAGGCATGATAACATCAAATGTGACTTCAGTGTCACTTGATAAATTACAGCAGAGTGAAGTTCAGGGTGGAGAGAAGTGAAACTTCAAGAATGTGTCCCTGACATACAGGATACTTAACGACAGAAGTGGCCTCAGCGAGCTTGCTCACTCACTTCCTGTAAAACAACAACAACAATAAAACGATGCTAATTAACACTCTATCTACTGGACACAAAAGGAAGTGTCACCTCCTCTCTGACAGACCCTGAAACAATGCGGTTGACTCGGTCCTTCTCCTTAAAGGGGGGAGGGTGCTACTATGAAACTCCCTTTTGTTTTTTCTATCCCCTAAAAGGGCCTCCCATGCTTCTAGGCGCTTAGGACGTATGAAGACAAACATTTGTTGATTTTTAATTTCTATTTAAGGGGAAAGTCTCCGGTTTCCTGTGGCGGTAAAATGAGCATGAACCTCCAATAGCATGTTCCCTGGGAATATCTACCTTCCTTTAATGAAAGCTGTCTGGAGGGGACCAGGGGAGAGGTTCCTACGGGCTGTACCAGGGAAAGGTGAGCTGGCAAGGGGATGGGACGCCTTCTGAGGAATGTTCACCTTGTTAGCCTGCCTGACGGGTGGGCTCCCAGGGTCCAGCTTGGTCTTGTGGTTCAAGAACAGCAGCATGGAGGGGAAAATTCTTAAGATAGTTCAGTGCTGCCTCAGAAGCTCTGGCTCCAAAGACTGCCCCAAGGAGGGTGGGGTGAGCTGGGGAGAAAGGGCACAGGATGCCCCCTGACACCGGAACACAGCCCCCTGTCTCCAGTTATTGTGATGTCCCCAAATTTCCCAAAGAAGGTGTCACTGGGAAGACTTCCTGTTTGTCACTATGGGCAGTATAACAAACTATTATTCTTTCTCTTTAGGCTAAAACTTACCATTCATTACAGAGCACCTAGAATAGGGCCTTATAGACAGTAAATGCTCATGTAACACTTCTTGCTTTTTTTTTTTTTTTTTTTTTGAGATTTGTTCATTTAACAAAGTATACTTCTGATGTCCACAGTGTGATGTTCTCATTCGGCTGTTTGCTTCCTTCCACCTGGTATAACGTGAAGTGCTGGTTGGCACAACTGAGAGATCCTAAAAAGGCTGATGGAATTCTCGGGGAGGTGTTGTGTTAGGGACCCGTAAGGGAAGCAGAGGCTCAAATGTGAGTTGGATCAAAGGTGCCTCTCTCATCTATAGCTCAAGGTCAACTGCAAGAACACCACACAACTGGACATGAGCAGTGAGCAAAAACCACACAGTGATGAGGTGTCACCCCTGCCACCATGATGCAGTGAACTGTAAGGTGTTCAAGTGACAAGATATCACTTAAAAGGAAAACAGCCATCGTAAAGTAAGGAGGACAAGAGGTGTGGTATGAAGGCATACAGATGTGCATTTCGATAGCATTCATAATTAGATACTCCAAGTAGGTCATTCTGGATCCCTATTAGTGCTCAACACCACCATCTACATTCACATAGTATTTCTCAGTTTTCAGATTGTGCTTTCACAGTGTTTAAAGTGGTTTGCACAATAAAACCCTCAGAAGCTAGGTGGACTAACAGGACCAGAGAGACTGCAGCCAACTTCCTATCTCCCCACAAAGGAGCAGCTCCATCACCCTGACGTTCTGGAACACAGCCTCCTTGCATAAGCACTGGACACTCACCAAATGTGCTTATCATATATTATTATACAATTACAGTTCGTATTTGAGGACTTAGCACCTGCCAGACACTGTTCTAAGCACTTTATAAGCATTAGCTCAATTACTCTTTGCGACAACTCCAGGAGTGAGTTACTGTGATTAAAGTCATTTTAAAATTAGAAAAAGGAGGCACAGAAACTAAATTCAGGAACCTCGGAGGTTCAGACCAAGAAAGAAAAGCCGGAGGTTTCCTTTTCCTCCCAGAAGCAGGATTAATTGCATAATTTTATTAACTCCTTCTGGCTATACCACTTTCAACGTCAACACATGAGATTTATTTGGGTAAAAGGAAGAAAAAGAGCCTCCCTCCCCCAATCCAACTTCCTTCTCCATCCCGTTACCCTGCCTTTCTTTTCTTCGCGAAACCGGTCATTTCTGGTAACGGTTGGTGTGCACTTGCATCTGCCTGTCTCTTGCACAGAATGTCAACTTCACCGGGGCAGAGCCCCGGTTTTGTTCACCCATGCACCCTAAGTGCTTGCAAATAAATGAATAATGGATGGCATGTGCAGTAGGTCACTGAATGAACACACACACACATACACGCACGCACGCACGCACGCACGCATACACTCATTACAGCAGAAGTCTAGACCACTCAAAAAAAATAGCTAATTCAGTCAAAAACGTCTGGTGATTTAGAAGACAGGCAAAATAGAATACACAATTGGCCTCATTTATCTTCCTCTTGGATCAAGTGGGTGTGGAAGTGCCCGATGGTCGTAGAGAAAGTGACGGTGTTTATATAGAGCCCTTCCCCACTTAGATAAATATTAAATGGGTCTGGGAGGGACAGGTTAGGTGGCCACAGCACTCTCCTGAGTGATCAGGGCCCACCAGGTCTGGCCTGGGTGTGGCTTGGAGTGGGCAGAGCTGAGCGATGTCTCCCTGTGGTGAGACACAGTCTGGCTGCCCAGTGTCTGGGGCTTCCTGCCTGTGGCTGGCAAGGATGCCAAGGAGCAGAGGTTTAGAACTATTTCTAATGATGGAACTGGAATCTGTGATCTTCTTTCCCTACACACACACACACACACACACACACACACACACACACACACATACATGCATGTGCACACACACATACCCACACCCACGCACATACCCATTCAGATTAAAAGCACAATAAAAATGGCAAAAATATACTGAATTAAAGCAAACAATAAAATTAACACAGATAAAGACTAAAACGATAAAAATATAAAGATGATAGTAATTGTGCGACCAAATAAAACATGGCATTTATATAGAAGGTACTGTAGCATAAATGTTAGTGTTAATGTTACAAAAACATCCTCCGTAACTCAAAACACATCTTCTGGGAAAAAGACCCTAATGTATGCCAAATACAATAAGCAGTCCAAGCAGCAAATGAGCTGTCTTCTAAAAGTTCTGTGGTCCCAGACAGCACCCGCAGCTGATTTTTATGATGTGCAACTACAAGGAGCAGCGTGGTGTCATTCTGAGCCTGGGTCTCTGGAGCTGTGGGCAGTAAAAAGTGGAAGGGAGAAAAAAGAAAGAACATTTCTGCTTTCGTGTCTGATGAAAGGCAGCATATAGAAGCATGCATTTTATTTTCTTTACCTTTCCACCTGCTCCATGAAAGTGGCCCTGAGATTTTCATACGTTCCCTGCCCCTAAACTGCTTTCCTTCCCATTCAAGCATTTGCTCCCTTAGTATGGAGGGTTTTGAGGGGCATTAGGAATAAAGCCATCAACACTGAATTAATTCGAATGAAAATGTGTCCAAAAAAATATGTCAGTTTTTTCAATCTTCGCTTGCCCTCGAAAGGAGTAGGAATTCTGAAGGTCTTCTGTTTGCTAGCTGGGTGGTGGGCATGAGCAAATGCAGAGCG
The DNA here is from genome assembly GCA_004027375.1 of Macroglossus sobrinus. Lineage (NCBI taxonomy): Eukaryota > Metazoa > Chordata > Mammalia > Chiroptera > Pteropodidae > Macroglossus > Macroglossus sobrinus. The sequence goes on from PVKZ01005073.1 coordinate 34,113, forward strand.
GAAAAAGCTGAGAAAATTCTCTACAAGGGCAGGAGAGGAGAGAATGTGAAAGTACGTGACAGCATTCATTCATGGTGGCAGGGGAAAGGGGATAGGTACATGTGAGGTGGGAAAGGCTAAAGTGAGCAGGAGGGCTGAAGCTGTAGAGAAACGCTGAGCGACAAACAGAGATGACCTTTGAACCACCCCTCCGCCAGTCTTTAAGCCCAGGACTCTCTCAATAGGTAGAAAGGTTATCACTTGAGTCAAAATGTCTAAGATCTGTCCCTAATGCAAGCCTGAACTGTTTTTTTCTTTTCTTCCCTTTGATAGCTGAACACTCAGGTTTTTAACAAGGTTAAAACTTCCACACATATATTCTGACTCCCCTCACCCCACAAGTAGGTAGAAAGTCTTGGGGTGACTGGCAGGGAGATCTCCAGCAACGCTGGGCGGGGCTGCCCCACCCTCTGGATTTTAAGCATCCCTTAGGAACGTGGAGACCACCTTTACTTAGTTACCTAAGTGCATCCGCCCCACACTTGGAGGGAGATCACCACCGCTTTAAAATCTGTCTCATCAGGTCAGATGATGGTCCCTTTCGGTTATGCTCCCTCTACTGTTTTCCACGCCCCGTGAGGGTGGACACTCTGCTACTCACGACCAACTCTTCTCCAGAGCTAACTCTGAAAATGCAGGAATTTCGCCAGCCAGTTGTTAAACAAAGCCATCATTTTAGTGTAAACGACGTAAACTTAAAATTAAATAAATTGTAGTAACAACAAAGGTATCGATGCTCAGAACTCATCACTTCTTAATCATTTTACTGTATTCACTGTTACCTGTGTGCTTGAGGTTAGGTAACATTTACCTTATCTGTGTAGAAATACTACATTGTCTGTACAGTAGAAATACTATCTTAATGGGGTGCTACTGCACATTTCTTCCCAATGTTGCACTGAATGTCACAGTGGTAGCTTGAAGGCAACCATAGTGGGAATATTTACCCCACTAAAGTTGGCAAATGCCACCAATCAGAGCTTGACTTGTTCTCTCCATGTCTAAGAAAGTGACGGAGAAAAATGTCAATAATATAGATTAAATATAAAAGTGTGTTGTGTCTGTCCATGTCACATTGTATAAATTGTGCAAAAAAAAAAGCAAATATTCATCCGGAATCCAATTCAGCAGAGGAGTTACTAGTGTCACTGAAGAATGCGTGAAGCTCGGATATACCTACTCATTGTTTCACTTTGTCTTTTTCATGTGAAAGAAAATATCTAATGATATTCATGTCCAAACGATATTCACTTATGAATAGGTTAGTTATGAATATAAGAAGTTCAAGAAACATCAACAAAAGCATTCTATAGAATCGGTTTACATGTTTATTATTTGTAAATTATGTGCTATACATTCTTTATACCAGTACAATTTATAATAAACATATATATATATATATATATATATGCGTGTATATGTACGTCAGACAGACACACACACACATAACCCCCCACCTCCACCCTAGTAGGCTGTTAAACATTTACGAACACACACTGTATTAGCTTTTCGTCGCCCCTGTGTTTGCAAATATTCCCTTGCTTCTTAAGACCTGTTCCCACACCCCAGGCCCTCCGCAAAACAATGCCTGCTGATATGCCCATCAATAAGCTGCAAAGATTGTCTGTCAAACCTCCTCAGAGAATGGAAGGAAATCCTTTTCATTTATAAGTCCTGGGGAGCACTCTTGCTGCTCTGCTTCATAAGCCCAGTCTCACCAGTTGGCAGCTTTGTTCACCACTCGCCCTCAGCATCACTGATCTTAACTTTCCTAAGCAGTTCAGAAAGAGATAAACACCTTGAAGTCAGACCCAACCCTTATTGAATTCTATGGGAAACAATGCCAAGGAGATTTACATTAACGAACAGCATTCTTCTAAAAGTCCCCGGCCATTTGAGTAATTGGAAAAAAAAAAAAAATTAAGCACGAGTTTATTTTTGTCACTTTAGTAATTGATTGGTTAATGAACTAGTTTATCAATTTACTTTTAAATTTCACTAGGATATCAAGTTTGGTTTTGAAATTCTAATGGAAGACAATTCCATTGACTCAACTGGAGATAAAAGCGCTATCTTAGCAAAAACTTTTTTTTTTTAAAAGGAAGTCTCCTAATTCTTCTCTGAGCCACCATGAAAACAAGTGTGATGAAAGTGATCACTGTTCTTCAAACCCAGTGAAGCGTAGTGGAGTCTGTAATCTTCCCCAGAAGCATACCACCAAATGACTGTTTTTTTAACTTAACAAACCCTCAACTCAGGATACCCTGTTGCAGAGGATTTCCTGTAATTCTCTGGGAACATACAATAGAAGAAAATTCATAGAATTTAAATTTCTGAAAATATACAACGTAACTCAATTACACGTGTTCAGATTCTTAATCTGAGCAAAATCTTTGTTACTCAAGTTCTTGCTTTTCTTTCTAATCCTCTCGATAATATTTAAATCATCCCTCCCTCAATTTAGGCCTCAAATCTAAGACTTCAACATTGGCCATTTTTTAAAATTATAATAGATTGAAAATACTGCACCTCAATCACTTCTTTGATTAAGCAATTCAGTTCAAATGTGGACCTTCAAGCTAGTGTCTGATGAGTAAACTTCTGACAGCAAAGTAAGTTCTTACAAGACATTAAGCTGAAGGAGGTCAGTAGACCATGTCTGTTTTCAGGTGCTTCCTGATGCCACCATGAATGGCTGACTTCCTATGACGATTAGCATCTTTAGAAGTTTCCTCTCCAGAAAAGACTCCTTCTGACGCTGTTAGTACACAGCCCTTGCCAAAACGAAATGTTTGTTGGAAATGCCCAGTTGTTAATCAAACACTAGCACCTAATATCTATTTGTACTTACGTGGGGCATCCTATCAGATGGTAAATGTTTTAGAAATTGTTCTTTTTCCTTTAGAGAAGGCAAACTAATAATCACTCAAGTGCTCTGAGAGCCACAACTTTGCAAGGCATGTGAGCTAAATAGTTCAGTGACTCTGGCCATGGGCATGACAACAATTGACCTTGTAGTGTCATCTTTTTTTTCTATTATCAAGTCAGTTGTCCCCAAACTAGCCATTTTTTCTTCTCTAATAATGCAACTCCCAATTTTAACTAGGTATAGTCAAAATTAAGATGACACCTCTCAGGCCAACAAGATAGAAGGAGCTGGGATTCCTATGAGCAGAGAGCCACCTACTAGCCTGAGACCTAGTTAGAGCTGTGAGTCCAGTGCCCACCCCCCCCCACACACACACACACTTGTAGCTGAATCCAATCCTAACCCCTATATCAAGTGTTCTAGGAGCAAACATCTGAGCCAGTCTGTTGGGCACTGACCCCAGGGCTGCCATTGGTCAGCTGGGTATCTTTGAACAAGCTAGATAACCTTTCTTATACCTCGGTTTCCTCATCTATGAAAGGAGAGTGATGCAGGGATTCAGAGAGCATTAAATCAGTAAATATATAGAGAGTCTGGACCAGTGAGCACTCAGTCAATGTCATCTATCATGTCCACTGCTGCCGCCATCACCACCACATTGGTCCAGGGTCTGTTACTCTTGGTACGACAGGGAACTAACTACAAGATAGGAGGCAAATAGGGACCATCATGCTGGCCTTTCAGTCTCTTCATACCCACTCCCCAGATGCTGTGACGCTTCCAGTCACCTTATTTCTTATGTAGAGTTTCCACTCTGTCCCTTCCAACAGATCTCACACACTGTGATCCCTCCTCTGTTTGATTTTTATCACAGGAAATTCTAGCCTGTGTGAATTTACATCTCTCTGTATTTCCTGTTGTGAGAATTTAAGTAAATGCATATTACAAGATTTCCAGTGGGAAGATTTAGAAAGAAGGGGCTGCGATGGAAGAGAAAGGAAAACAAAGCAGAGGCCAGCTTTTCGGAGGAGTGAAGCAGGCCCAGCAAGAGAAAACTCTGGACTGTACTTTGGGGTTGGCGTGAGGGGAGCTGACACAGATGTGCAATATCGTAAAGACTCAGCGCTATACGTTCAGGGACAAAGCCATCAGAACTGGATGTGATGCTTTGAAGCCCTCTGTGCTGCGCAGAGGGATTGAGCTTTGCTGGGGCCACAGGTTATCCAAAGCTTTATTCACCTCAAATCAGGTTATTCTGCCTCAGAGCAAGGTGCAGTCTTGAAAACAGAGAGCAAACTACTTCAAATCCTGACCTCGAGAAGGCATTTCTATACATTGGATGAATGATAGAAAGGAAAACTAACTTTCGTCTAAATATTATGAGAAATGATTTGTCAATGTCTTATCAAGAAGACTAGTTGCAACCTTATAGCTTCATAGGGAACCCAATACACCTGACAATAACCTTACTTAGACAGGAATCGAAGGTGTAAACCAGTCATTCATTCAGGTTAGCACAAAACCCGACTTTCCTGTAACTATCTTTCCCTAGTGTTTACTCAAAAGAGAAGGTAGGACTATAAGGATTTCTTTAAATCTCATCACTAGCAGTAAAAGCTCTTCAGATTAATCCTCAAAAGGGCAGTGTACCGCCCAGAGGTAAAACTGCAGCCCTGCCTTCCTATTGCAAAGTAAGCGACATCAAAAGTGAGAAACCCCAAAGGGACAGAAAGAGAGGGAGGGAGTCTGGATTGAGGGTAGGAGGCCTGGGGAGGCAATGCTCCTGGGGGCCAGCTTCTATCTGGCAGGCAGATCGACCCTCGGGGGCCTTTCCTGCTGTTTTGGGAACTCTTACCTTGGAGATCGTCAACAACAGAGGCTTGGTGACAAGGAAGAGATCACAATTGTCTACTGAACAGTTGTTAAAGGCCAAGCACTGTGTAACTGTCTATCCACTATTATTACATGTCCATAACAATCGTATACAGTAGTTATAATTTTCTCCCATTTTATGGATGAAGAAGTAGCTAGTAAGTCATACAGTTCATAGTCTAAAGACAGTCCATTCAACCCCGAAAGTATGAATCATGCAATTTTCATTTCCTGTTCAGGAAGGGAAGAAAGAATTTCAGACCCCTCCAAGGCAGGAGAGGCCGGTTCAAAAGAAAGCTTGTCCCCAGTTAGAACTCTGAAAGTTCTTGCTCGTTAAGACACTGGCGTTAGCTCCATGGTGCTCGTAACCGTTAGAGCTACACCTCAGCTACAATATGAGTCAGGCGGGTGTTCATTTATTAGCCCAAGATCATAATCACCATTTATAATATTGCCAACCACTCATTCATTTAAATACTGCGGTGCCTTTTATGTATTTGGGATGTGACATCAAACAAAACATGCAAAAGACTCCTATTTGAACAAATGAATTTGACTATGAACAGGGTAAGAGTTGAATTTAAGGAACTATTTTTAGTAGGTATTTTAACTGTGCAGTGGTTATATGGAAAAGTGTCCTTATCAGTTAGAAGAGCATATTAAAGTAGTTACGAGTTAAATAACATAATACTTGGATTTGTTTTTAATTTCCAAGTGGGAGAGGGAATACCGAGTGAGGAAAGAGATAAAACAAAATTGGCAAAATGTTTACAATTGTTGAATCTGGTAGATGGGCACATGGCGGGGTTGGGGGGGGCTCATCATACTGTTTTCTTTGCTTCTATTTGTTTGGAAATTTCCTTAGTCAGAAGGTGAATTCTCCCTCCATGGAGCTTAAAAAGAGAAATAAAATGAACATGTGGTATGTCGATCAGACAGATATGCGTTATGCAGAACAATAAAGCAGGGAAGAGAGGTTGGAAATGCTCAGAAGGGTGGATAAATATGATATCTCCACATGCATGTAGTATTTATTTATTATTTTATACATATAAATTAAGAGGACCCGAGCTGATAATCCGCATTAGCGTAAGGCATTAACACGCAGGAAGCTGAATAAAATGGTAATTAATGGACATCCAGTTTTCTGAGAAACAAGATGGCCATTTGAGTTTTATGAAAAATGTGAATTTTAAAGAAATGTTGACGAAAATAATAGCTGACATTTACCCAACTTCTCTGTATGAAAGAACTAAGTTTTGCAAGCGTGTTAATGAATGACTGGATTTGATCCTCATCATACTCCCAGAAACTGGTACCGGTACCCATCTCTCAGATGCTGGCCCTAAGCTTAGGGAATCTAGACAGCTTGCCCAAGGTCACACAGACTCTAAGTGGTGGAACCTGGTTTGAAGCAGGCAGTTCAGCCCCAGAACCTGAACCGGTTAACTGTCATGCTCACACCGCCTACTGTGCCAGATGAGCTGCCTTGGGATAAATGAAGGGCAAAAGAATAAATATCAAGCAGCGAGTTGGTATTTCCTGAGTGTCTGCCACACATGGGATGCCGCTGGTGCTGTGAGGATCGTGGAGGAATGAGGCAGAGTCTGAGGGAGCAATGTGAGTGGAACGGAGGGCAGTTATGGGGGAACAGCCAAGAACGAGCCCTTCTGGGCAGGATGGCGCTGGAGAGCACACAACGCAGGTGAGTGGCCCAGGGGGACCCCCTGAGGAAGCTTCTTCAGAAGCTCCCGAGTTTGAGGGCAGGAATAGAGGAAGGTGGGATTCCCACAACTTCTGCTTCCACAGACCCGTGACCCCTCCCCCACCCACATGCAGCACCCTAGGCTGTTGATCGTGTTCTAGAGTGTGGTATAACGTCTCAGACAAGCAGAACTTACCTCACTTAGGGGCAAGACATGGCAACTCGTGAGGTAATGCTGACTTATTCAAAAAATGTTTAAGCTTCCCTCTGGGGCAGGTACTGTCCTAAAACATTGGGACTACAGTGTGAATGACACAAGGTCTCTCTTGTCATGAAGAACAAACAGATAAGAAATAAATGTTTCCTTTGTTGGGTGTTGATAACCGCTATACATAAAAAGACAACGGGCTTGAACAGGGAAATTTGACTATGAACAGGGCAAGAGTTGAATTTAAGAAACTATTTTAAACATACAAAGAAGTCGGATGGGAAGGATGCAGCTTGCAAGGCTGGGGGTTCTTATCTAATAAAGCATGAGGCGAAAGACTTCTCTGATAAGAGGACCCTTGAGCAGGGGACTAGAAGAAGTGAGACAGTAAGGCTCTGCTATCTAAGGAAGAATGTTCCCAGCAGAAGTAACGAAAACACTTTGAGGCTGGAGCTTGTCCCGGTACTTGGGAACTGCAAAGAGGCCAGTGAGCCCAAGAAGAGAGAACAGAGGGGAGGAGCAGGAGATGAGATTAGGAAGAGAGCAGAGCAGAGCAGGGCCAGACTGCGGAGGGTCTCGGGGGCTGTTCCCTAGGCTTGCTTTTGTCTGGAAGTGAGATAGAAAACTAGTAGGGGAGTCTGAATCAACTGACACATGAAGAGGATCACTTTGGCTGCTGTGTAGAAAAGAGACAGTAGTGGGCATAGGTCTAAACAAGGAGATGAGTTAGAGACCCAGTGCACTAATGTAGGGAGAGATGGCAGTGGACTGAATCAGGCGGGACAGGTGAAAACTGAGACGTGTTTAGGATGCTGCATACTTTGGGTAGAGCCCCCAGGGTTTGCCTGTGGGGTGGACGTGACGTATGAGATGGGGAATGTGACCAGATTGACACCAAAAGCTCTCTCACTAGGACTTCTATCTCTACCTTAAGTTCTACCATTGACCTTTCCTTTGGGTCAATCCATTCGAAGGGACCTCTGTGAACACGCATTCACTGGTCAGATGTGTGTTCTGGATAAAGCAATCGGCGCTAGCTCAGCAGCCATTCTACTTGTCAGGCAAGAGACAGTGTCTAAAAGGATGGAGAGGGAGCGTGAATAAGGGAGCATGGACTGAGAACTAGTTAGGAAGTGACTGCTAACTGATTGGACAAGGCAGGAAAGGGAAGCCAAGTGGCTTGCTGTGACTAGTGAATTGTGGTGCTATTTACTGGGAATTGGATAAGGAGGGAAAAAACAACCACCCTAGGAAGTTAGAGGGAGGTCTGGAAATAGAGATTATGAGTCCAGCTCTGGGTGGGTGCCTTTGAATCGACTGTGCGAAAGCCAATAGATAAATCCCAGAAGGCATGTGAATGAGTGGGAGGCTCGGAGGAGCCTGCTACGGTTTTCCTCCTGATTTATTTTGACACAATAGGGCTCTACTATTGGAGCTGGAAAATTTAAGTCAGACTCTTCTAAAAGGAATTTCGTTTCATTATTTTCTAATAGGCATAGTAACTAAAAGTAGGCTACCAGAATTCACTTCTTTTTAACGTGATGGGATCCTTCATAAAATAAACTTTACAAAAAAACCCCAACACTACACAATGGGGTTTGCCTATATTCATTTTATTTTTCCAGTAAGAGTGCTAAATTCCAACTAGGAAAATAACAAATATAGACTTTTTAAACTTTTTACATTTCTAGGCTCTAAGTTGGTAAATTAGAATTAAGGTTTTCACGTACACCCACACGCTAGAATTGAACATGAGACTTCTCAATTCTACTCTACAGTAGAACTAGGGACCTGGACCAAACTTCAAGTCAGACAGTTGATGCAAGGTCAGCCATATGCCCAGGACCATGCCCTTCACTGGGAACACAAGGATGCATACGGCATAATCTCTATGCTCCAGGTTTGAGGTGCCCTCCTGTGCATCCGAGGGCATGTTTATAGGTTGGAATAAGACTGATATTCTATCTGGAAATGCAGAGCAGTCACTCAACTGACTTGGAACATTAGAAAGATTTCTTAGAATCAGGGGGAGGGGAGAAAGAGCTGGGAGAATGGGGTGAAGGGTTAAAGAAGTACAAATTAGTAATTGATAGTCAGTCACGGGGATGGGGAGCACGGCATAGGGAATGCAGTCAGCATTAATATGATGGCTAGATCGAAGGCCAAGGCAGGGAGGGAGCAATTGGGGGGATCATTTTATGAACTACATAGATGTCTAACCAATGTACTGCATACTTGAAACTAGTTTAAATAAATAAATTTTTAAAAAAGAAAGCTTTCTTACCACTATGATTTCTCTGATAGTTGTTTCTATTCCAGAATAAACACTATTGAGTTTTCAAGTGCACTTTAAACCAGGGATGGACATAAATATTCATAAGCACCGCATTTACTGTGGACCCATATGACTTTCAAACCAGTAGCTCCTGGACTCCTGTTACAGACAATCGTTTGAACCAAAACACTTTACTAAGGAAACCTTTATGAAGTGTTAACTCAGAGGACCTTTGGAGTTCTCCTGTGCGTGTCCTTCCATTTCCTCCTCTTTCTTGTTCTCTTTTTTCTCCTCTCCTTCCTCCTCTTCCTCTTCTTCCTTTTATTCTAAATTATTTAGGTGCCTACTCAGAATTTCCTCTCTTCAACTCATTTGTGAAAACTGAGATTTTTTTTTTTTGGCCTAGATTTCGTGATGCTTATTTTAACTAATAGAAGAAAAAATTATTCTGTTCACCCACTTGCCCTTAGGAGCTCAGAGGCTAGTGAGGGAAGGCAGACAACTAAATAGTTATGAAAAATGACACATCCTAAGGGTTAGAAATGAAAAAATGAGGATGCCAAGGAGCTGGAAGGAAGTCATCCTTAGCTCTGAGGAGGCCCGTGGGGAGGGAAGCTTATCCATCACAGCTCACAGAGAGCATCGCCCATGGCCAAGTGTTCCCTTGAACTTCACTTAGGGGAGACGAAGCAGAGAGGGCAATGGAAGTGAAAGATGGAGACTGGTGAGCAGGTAGGACAAAGCAGAGAAGGATGCCCACGCTGCTTCCTAATCCCCACCAGTCCCTTTTCCTTGAGCTGCATCGACTTGGCTGACGGTCCAGTGCTGAACTAACCCACCTCTCACCACCTCTGCTCCCAGGATCCCCTCTGCACCACCACCACAGCCTCCCAGCAGCTCTGCCTGAGTGACAACCAGGCATGCATCAGACAGGTCAGCCGCCCGCTTCAAACCCAGCCGTGGCTCTGCACGGCACTGATAAGCCATGATAAAGGCCTTTGGTGTTAGAAAGCCCTACACAATCCCGGCCCTGCCCATCTCTCCAACTCACTCTCCCACTTGCTGCCGTGGACACACAGAGGCTGCCTTTCTTCCCCTAGATCTCACAGTTTATTTCTCTCATGAGACCTCCATACATTTTGTTTTTTTCCTCTCAGGGTCATTTTTTTTTTTTTTTTTTTTATGATTTAAACCTTGGCTCAATGTTACCTCTCATCTGATCCTTTCCGACCACCCAGGCAAACAGGGTGCCCCACCCTGATCCCGTTCCCCCGTTTGCTTTAAAGCACTCACTACATAGAGCTTCCCTGCTCCCCTTCACTCCATTTCTGGTTTGTTGTGTTCATCGCTGTATCCCCAGTATTTAGGAAAACTTATTTGTTGAATAAACGAATTCTAATCTGAATTCCCAAGTGTAAAGAACATTATACTCTACTATAGTAAAACAAACAAAAAAATGAGTTCCTTTCCTCTCTCTCGTACCATCGACTTTTGCCTAAGGAAACTGAAGGCCATTCTCCTAATACCTGGATTGCTTTTCCCAGTGTTTTCATGTTGGTTTATTGTTCCCATGTTGGTTTATTGTCCCAGTCATCTAGTATCAGGGATTAAAGCTTAAGTGTGACACCCAGTAAAGATAATAAAAGAGCCACCATTTATCAAGGGCTTATTATTTACTAGACACTATACACACATGATGCCTTTAAACCCATAATATCTTTATTACATGGTTTTATCCCCAGGTAATTTCCAAATGACATATATAGACTGCTTAATTCCAGACTATTCTTACATTTCAACTCTTGAGTTTTCAGATCTTAGAAAAACAAATTTATCTCTTCCATGCATACCATTTTCCCCAATAATTAATGTCACAGAAACAGTATTCGAACTAGTACTACAATAAGTAAGCAAAGAAAGCAAGAATTATTAGCTTTGATTGCTATAAGAATTTTCTCAATCAAGAGTATGGTATACGTTTCTGAACATCTGCAAAGTATGTTTTCTGCATATGTTAATAATCCCAAACCAAGGGGTTATTTATTTATTTATTAATATATTTTTTAATTATTTATGCCTACAGCACCTGATCTTCCTAGATGGTCTCCCATCCAAGTACTAAACAGGCCCAACCCTACTTAGCTTCCGAGATCAGACATCAGGCTTGTTCAGGGTGGCATGGCTGTAGACCATGGACTGTGGTTCCACTGGGGCACAAACCCAGGACCTTCTGCGTGTAAAGCAGACGTGCTAATCACTACACTATGGAACCATGTCCCCAAGGGGGTTTTTATAATTGTTATTGCTAGCTATTATGTCTTTAGTAGCACAGGAATGTATTCTCTTCATTGATATGAGAAGTTAACAACAAATACCTGTTAACTCCCTAATTGTAAATTTCTTAAACTAGCGTATTAGATTAGACGGCATTGCATCTTGATAAGGTGGACCATAAAGCTACTCGGGGGTATCCTGGATCTTGAAAAGCACTGCTATTATCGCAACACAACATTCATAACTTCATAATATTTGCTCTTATATCAGGATAAGTTCTAATGAGAAGGACAAAAAGAAATATGAGTGTTTCATAATAATGACACTTTTTTGTTGGAAGTCCTCTGGATCCTAAGTAGCTAAAGGTAACATTTCATTATGATAGGGTACACCCGTGGGCCACAAGGTTCCACGTGCCACAGAAATCTTATTTTCACATTATTTTCTTTGTGATTCCAGTTTCAAGATCAGGTCTCATTTAATATTGTGATTAAATAGCATTCCCTAGAGTTTAATCTAAACAACTGTTAAAGAAGGGAAAAATAAGCACATATGTTATATAGACAGCGAAGAAAAGTGGAAAAAAGCCAAGACCACCAAGAATTTCCTCCATCACTATATTCCAACAGTTTCCACACAGTTCCCCAAACACTTTCCTAGACAGAGCTGATCCAGGCCAGCTGATCCAGGCCAGCTGATCCAGGCGCTCATTTCCCATGGGTCCCCGGCCCTTCTCATCATCCTTACAGCCCCACCTTCATTATCGCCTAGCAAGTAGCTAACTCTCCAAAAACTCTAATCTAGGATGAGGAAGGCAAGATGTAAGGGAAGGTGCTTCTTTGAAAAAGTCTGCGTCACCTCTGACCTGCTCCTCCTCTCCCATCCACTCTGTAATCTTATATTCCTGATTTTGACTTTTCCGCTTCATACTTCACATATTTAATTAATTGAAATTGTTAAATATTCAGTGAGACACCTGATTATAGGCTGTTTCAGACCAGCTCTCACTTCCTCCTCGGAGGCAGCTATAATACCCTAGCACAACATAGATGCTTTAATCACAGGCTGACATGGTTAAAGGGAGCAAACACAGGATCATGTATTTATGCCCCAGATTACAGTTTTGCCTCTCCGGCAGCACATCAGAGGGGTACAGATGCTGATGTCTGAGGACCGTCTGTAATCACACAGCCACTGGAAGCTGGATTCTGGGATGGCCTGGGACCAGCCCCGCCACCCCTTCCTTGTGGCCTCCCATCTTCCCCATCCCCCCTCCACACCCACCCACAGGTCAGAGGCACCCTCAGTCATCATAAGGCTGAACTCTGGTGAATATGCACCCCCAAAATACCTACAAATGGCCTTTCCTTTGCATCTACTGGTTTCCAAAGATGTGGATTTCAGCGGATGTTGGTGTTGGTTCTGAAGACCTCCTAAAACTAGGGCTTCCGTCACATGAGAAGGTGGAGAAGGAAGAAGGTGGCTCTGGAAGGGAGAAGGTCTGCATTTTGCTTCCTCCTTGGCCAAGCACTGACCGACCCCTGCTGCAGTAATTGTTCAAAAATGATAACATTTCTTCACTCCAGAGCCATTTATTGAGAGCCTGCTCTGCCTAGAATGATGCCTGATGCTGTCCTAGGCCAAGCAGTGAGCATGAGACATGGTTTCCCTGGAGATGCAATCAGCAAGGTGGGAGAATCGGGGTGATGGATGGGCCTGTATGTCTTTGTCTAAGATATACAGGGAGAGAACTTTGCTCCTTGGGCTTCAGTCCCGTTGGGAGAGGGTGGGATGAGCTGAAAAGTGGCCCCAAAGGAGCAGGCTTGCAGAGGAGTTAGGAAGGGCATGTCCACCACATGTGGAGGGCCAGCATGCTTACATGGTGGCATGTTAAAATTAAAATCAAACAGCATGAAAATATACTTAATTACAGCTAGAAATAGCCACGTATTGTCAATATTCCCATTGAGTCAACCAGAAACTGAGGAGTTAAAAGAATCTTGGACAGAATGAGGGAGCTAGAGGACGGACAACAGGCTCCACACTGGGTGCAGAAAAAGATCTTGAGGACTCAGTGTTAGAGGGTGGTCAGAAAACAAAGACTTAAGGGGAATTTTACTCTCTAAACAGGAAGGAGGGTGGGAAAATATTAGAAAAGAACACCCCTTGGAGCATGAAAATCCAGAGGCTTGCCAGAGCCAGAGGAGGGACGAGGGCTGGCTCTTAATGGAGCCCCTCCGTTTCTTGTCAGGAAGGACCTACGTGATCGGAGGGGTGATAGTCCCCTTAGGACACTGGGAGAGGAGTATTTATGTTAATTAAATCTTGGACATGGAAGGTGGTGAGCTTGGAGCGAACGCCTGCATTGCCCTTCGAAAGGCTTTTATGTGCATTAAGGATGCTCACGTCTCTGAAGACAGCTCCCAGAAGGAATTGCCAGCTACAAGAGCTGCTCAGTCTGCCTCCTGCCCACATTTGTGCAGGTCAGTTTCACTTAAACGAGATTCACTAACACACTTTGTCCATGCACATGACTAAAGTGAATGTTTAAAACTTTTTAAAACACATCAGATCACAAGTGTCTTATAAGACTTTCATTTACTATATTATTATTTTAGTCTTTGCCAGGTCCAAGTCTACCTTCCAGAGCTAAGAAACAGAAGAGTAAGACTCATTTATTCAATGGTTATTTATTGAGCATAAATATCAACGGATTTTATTGATGCTAAGAAACACTTTATTTCCCCCCACAACTTATGGATGCATCTTATAAGAGGTGGTGTCAATTTTATTGACAGCATCTTTTCTTATTGGTACATTCTTAAACTGGTGTATTTCAAAAGTATCTTAGATTTGATGAAATCAAAGGATCTCATCAATACCATTAAAGTCTGAGTTCAAAGGCTGCCTTCTCTGAGAGGTGTCTGGGAGCTCCAGTCTAAGGTGGTCCATCCATCACCCCAATTCTCCCACCTTGTTGATCATATCTCTATGGAAACCATGTCTCATGCTCACTGCTTGGTCTAGGACAACATCGGGCACCATTCTAGACAGAGTAGGCTTTCAATATATGGCTCTGGCATGAAGAAAAGTTATCATTTATTGAGTAATCTCTACATGTCAGATTCGGAACTAAATGCTTTACAGAGGAAAATCTCATTTATTCCTAGCATCTTTAAAGATGGGGAACCTGGAACAGGTAAGTGGAGAAGAGCTAGGATGAGACCTCAGTGCGGCCTGACTTCAAAGCCAGATACATACGTACTGTATTATATGGTGTATCACATACAAGCCCTGGAAAGTTCTCTGCTAGATTCTGCAACTGGTCCACAAAGATATACAGCAAAATCCCTGAGGCTAAAGAGAGAAAAAAAGCTCTTCCCCAACCCCTGAAAGATAATATTTATCTACCGGATCACCACATTCCTCTTTCTAAGTGCTTTGTGTATATGATCCTGTGTTAATACAGAGGTGAAGTTGCCTACACCTCTGCCCAGTACGATGGGGAGAGGCTCTAAGGAAGAGATAGAGATTTTAAGGGATTGCTGTATCTAACAGACTTCTAACCCCAATGTAAAGAGACAAGAAAGAGTAAAAGCTGGGGGGAAAAATGATAAAGGAAATTTGATTATAAGTCAGTCTCTATAGAGTCAGCTTATATAGAGCCTATGAAATTGTTGTTTTGGATGATATCACAAATATATCATTTAGGATCTAACTGGACAAATCCAGTCTGCAGCCTGTTTTATATGCCTTGTGAGTAAAAATTGTTGTTGTTGTTGTTTTTGTCTTTTTAAAGGTTATAAACAAACACCCTCCCCCCAGCACCATCCAGTCAAAGAATATATGAGAGAGACATACATGAGCCATAAAGCCTAAAATGCTTACTATCCGGCTCTTTATAGGAAGAGGTTTACCACCTCCTGATCTAGCACTTCTCACCCTCCTCCTTCATCTTAAGTGACATTCAGACATGTGTCACTTAAGTCAGTGCTCAATGTGATTCGATCTATTATCATTTTCATAATTAAAGCTGGTTTCATGGTAGGATGATTTATTGATTTAGTAATTCCTCTTATGAGAATTCTAAAGTTTTAGCTATTATTAAACTCATACCTATTTTAACTTTGTAAAAGATTTTAAAGAGATGTCCTTCTTACACTTAAGGGCTTGCTAGCTTTTGGCCAAATGCTGGTGATAAGTGGCTTCTGCAGACTCCGAAGCACCCTGGTTATTAAAGCTTGCCAAAACAGCTTTCTTAATTAAAGACTCCTGAAAACCGTGACTCCTCCCATCAGGCTAGTACCTCAAGTGGGCGTAGCTAGAATCTTTGAAAAACGTAGCCTAACATTAACGCCCTTCAAGTAGCTTTTCCTCGAAGATGATACAGGAACGGGGTTAAGAAGAGGGCTATGAATTTTCAGTTCTGTGAATCCAGCATGCTTTAGCTTTTCATCAAACGCTAAATCAATATTTATCAGAAGAAAAGGTTTAGGTTTAGAAATTTTTACTTGGCTTGCATCTCATTGGAAAAACATATTTCAGGTGACCTTGTGTATACAGATTGAGAAGATACTCAAACATGACAATTCTTCTAGATACAGTGTATAGTCATTTCCCAGGCACTGGGATGGGGAACTCCCAGGCTTCCTTGAAGCTGTCTGCAGCATCTGGATAGCCTGTGGCTCAGTTATTCCGCAACAAACCTGGGCCCCCTCGCTAGGAGGGGTAGGCTATATTTCTATCATCTCTGCTAAAGCATCTGTTGCTTTTCATCAGCACAAGCAATATAAAGCAGAACATGTAGTCATCCCCTAATTACTTGAAAGCTGGCTCTGCAGCAAATTCTGCTTGGCACAGACGCCCATGGCTCGGAATGCCCGAATGGTTTGGGGTCAGCGTTTCACTTTCAAAGCAAGGTTGATACGGGCTGTGATAAAACATTAATATTTGAGATGTTTGCCACATGCAAGTACTAGGTTGCCTGTCTAGAAAATGTTTCCGTTACCACACACCTGCTTGAATACACGAGTATTTTGCCTCAGAAACCACATTTTTCCTAAGTCAAAAAAAGACGGTAATTTTTTTTCTCAAAGAGTGAACAAATATCTTTAATTAAAATTTGGCCTCCATGCCCCCATCATTGCTAGGCAGAGCAGGTCAAGGGAAACAGAGGTGAACCAGAGTTTAATCATCGCTCTGCCAACGTAAACTCCAGCAAAATCGCTCATTTCTGAGACTCGTTTATCAATCATCTTTAAAGCATACGATGTGCCAGACTCTACAGATTATTTCACTAATCAGCAGCAGCATGACTCCAGAGGGAAAGGCCATTATTTCCTAAATGACAGAGGAAGACATGAGCAAAGGTGAGATAATCCGGAGAGAGTCATCAACTGTGATTGTTACATTTTCCTGATTATAACAGAATCTATGTCTAAATAATTTCCTTAACGGGGTCAAGGTCTCAGTGCTAATGAGCTGTAGAGGCAAACTTCAAACACAGGTTGGCTGCTTCCAGAACACCTCATCTTAACCGCTAGTACTCTCCTAAATCTTTAAGATCATCCAAGATTTGGTCCAGTCCTCCAGTCTAGCTTCCATATTCCATGGATCTAATCATCCCTGCAGGAGGATGAAAAGATGGCAATTGTTTGAAAGGGGAAACCCTGGAAAAAGAGGATTGCAGCCATTAAGAATCAGAGTATAGATCCAGGAATTGCTTTTAGTTTACTAAGGGCTCAGAAGATACAGTACTAAGGAAGCATTTCCTGTATTTATATGTCCAACCACAAACCATTAAATCTTAATGAAATCACTTAATTCATTGCTTCACAGGAGGAGAATAGTACTGGTTATTCTTGGGTATTATTGTCACTTCCTATTGGTTTGTTAAAAGTGATTGGTTTGTTAACCTTGTTGAAGTACAGTTTGAATCCCCCATGGAAATATTTAAGCTTATATTTGGTAACAGTCACCCCGATAAAGGCACTGAAGGAAAGGGATGCCCACAGGAAAGATGGAGAGAAGCAGGACAATGGGATCAAGGAAAAGCAGGATTAGGGCATGAGTCTGACAGCCAGAGAATGGTTTCTCACCCTGCTTTGCCCTTCAGCAGAGTTTCAGAAAGAGGCTACAGGAGGGAAAAGGTCATGCAGTGATGCTTGTCCATGCCCTTGTCCAGGATGAAGCCAGCGAGGTGGGAGACCTCTGGGGAAAAAAAAAAAGCATCTCTTCAGGGGGTTTGGTGGCTCAGACCTGGGGCCTCAAATAGCACAAGAAGGAAAGTGAGGAATGGTGAAGCCGGAGGGTCATATCAAACCATCACTTTTGCATCTAAGTCTTAAACACTGTAGACCAAATACAAACTATGGGGGTGGGGAGGGGCTGTGAGGAGTGAGCATGATGCTCCAGGAACTACTAGTTCACATCAATCACTTAATGAGGGAGGCCAGCCAAGGCCACCTGAGCGGGAGGAGCTTGCTGGGGTCTCACCTGGCAGAGCCCAAGTTACAAAGGAGTTTTCTCACTCCGTGACGATATGGGCTTGTAAACGTTTTAATCAAAGCCCAAGGCCTATAAATTCTTTAAAAAGTACAGAAACTGAGAAGTCAGAAGATGCAGATTTTAACACCTGATAACTAACTATGTTTATAGCATTGCACGACCTATCCGCGCCTGGAATTCTGTAGGATGACGAATCGCACCCAGAGTCAACATTCTGGCCGCCTCCTGGTTTAAATAGGAAACACAAGGTAGTTCTGTGTCCAATCTGTCGGAAAACCCCCAAACCGACTCTCCCTCTGAGCTCGACTGTGTCTTTTGTGTCACCGGCTGGAAACGGCCTCCCTCGGGACTCACACTCAGCGATTTAAAAAAAAAAAAATACGTGCAGTCGCCACCGCCACCTGAGGGTGGAACGCAGCGAGCGCTCAGCACCAGGACGCAACGCAATACCGGCTCTGCAAACAAGACTCCACCCACGCATTTGCAAAAAAAATGTCACCCGCCTCGATGTTCCCAATGAATGGAACGACATTGAACAGCATAACGACTTTTCCCGATTGGACCCTCCCATCCTTAGACTTCTGGTTTCAGAACCAGACTCAAGCGAGGACACAAAAGAGGCGAGCTGCCCGCGTTATCCGCACACCCCCACTCCCTCCCCCGACCGTCCCCCGAGGTCAGAAAGGTCAGCAAAGTCCCAGAGGAGACCAGGTGTTACCTGTTACCCCCGTGACCGACGACGAGACACCGGCTCGCGCCCCCCCCCCCGCACTGCCGCCCCTTTCCCCAGGCGTATCTGCGGAGCCGGGGCACCCGGGCTGCTCCACAAAGGCGGGACCCCCCAGCCCAGACCCGCGCGCCCGCGCCCCCTTCCCTGGCCTCGGCCTCCGCCGGGGTTGCTGGGGGGCCAGGCGCCGGGGCGCGCGGGGCTTGGGGGGTCGGCCCAGGGTGGCTGGCAGTCGGGGACTGTCCCGTTGGAGTGGTGGGGCTGGGTGTTGCAGCACTTAGGGGTGCAAGCAGAAGCGAGCGCGGGACCCCCAGGTCGAGGCTGCGCGGGCTTGGGGGCCGGGTCGCGCCCCCTCCAGGCGGCGGCGAGCAGCGGCGGCCCCGGGTCCCCGCGGCCGGGAAGGGGGGCGCTTCCCCGACACCGTCTGCCCCCCACGCGGGAGGCAGCGCCCAGGGGAGAGCGGGGTGCCCCGGCCCCATGCCGCCCGCCTCCACCTGCGGACCTGGGACGCTGGGCAGCGCGTGCCTGGGGCCCCTTCCCATTCCTCGGGGCTCCCGGGGAGCGGTCCCGCCCCTGGAAAAGGCAACCGGGGCGCGAAGGCCAAGCCAGCCCTTACCTGGCGAGAGGGGCGGCCGCGTTCGCGGGTCCGGCGGGCGCGCGGCGCGGCTCCGGCTCCAGCGTCTGCACCGCGGCTCCGGCTCCGGCTCCGATCCGGCCCCGGCGACTTCCTCCTCCTCCTCGGGCTCGGCCCCGCCGCCCCGCCGCGCTCCCCGGCTCGGCCGCGCCCCGGCCCGCCCCTCCCGGCCGCGAGCTGCGGGGGGCTCCGCCGGCCGCCAGCAGCGGGTCCCCCCACGTCCCGCCTCCCCTCGGTCCTGCGGCGAGGAAGGTGGGGAGGAGGCGGAGGGGGAGAGAGAGAGAGAGAGAGAAAGAGAAAGAGATTAAGCACTTGGACTTGTCTCTGGAGCGTTGCCAAGGAGAGCAGTCAAATTACAGCCTCTGGGGGGAAAAGTTAAAAAAAAAAAATTCCTGCTACTGTTTCTGCAAACACATCACTTTTCTCCATTTTCCTGGATCCTCAGGGTTTTTTGTTTTTTCTTTAAAATAATACCCCAAAATAATTCTCTTCAAAGTCAACATTCTAGTATGACACAGAAGCTCTAGGGTAATAATATGTAAAAAAAAAAAAAAAAAAAAAAGGGAGGGGGAGAACCTCACGGTTTTTCAGGCATCATTACCCTAATCACCTCAGTTAATGTATGAAATAACCTTTGCTTAGAGAAAGTAAAAGTGAAAAAAAGAGGCAAAGAAGACTAACCTTTGTAACAGCCAGATGGACGTTTAAAGGCACCGCTCTGTGTTAAAATTATGGCTTGAGTCATACGGTGCCTACGAGATGACCGTCAAAGGCATGCGGAGTGATTCTTAACACCTGTCTCCCTTCGAAGGCAGACGTTACCTATCAGCTTTGCTTGCTGACTCCATTAGGCTCTGTCACCTGTAAGAATGCACTTTTCCATGACTCTTCCAGCGTTATCAGCTCTTGCTGTGTGGCCCCGAGGGAATTTTTTTCATCTGCCTGTGCCTCAGTCTCTTCATCTGTAAAATGGGGAGAATGACGATAGTGAAGTTGCTGTGTGTGGTTTCAATAAGATAATGCAGAGGAAAGGCCTCCCGGAGGGGCTGGCACATAATAAAGCCTGGATAAATGTTAGCTATTGATGTTGTTGAGTTCCCTTCTTTTATCTGCCTTTAGGCATGTACATGGTTATGAGAATTATAATAAGGATTTGAAACAAAATAAGGTTTTGTGCCAGAGGGCCACACAGCAGCACAGTTCTCTCCCTACAACCTGCAGTTTATGCTTCGTGTTACAGTTTAGTCTCCACAACTGACTTGTATTATGTAAAACTCTGAAGCCGGGTTGTGCTTGGAATACATTTAACACGGATGATTTGTAAAGGGACTAAAGCAGACATTTGCCATCGTCAAAGCAAAGTTTCGGTTGGTTTTACAATCAATCACTTTCTTAGGCCCGCGGAACAGGTGCTAGTTTCCTTTCACAGACAGGAAACTGAGGCTCGGAAGCTTCATCAGATCCTTTCCAGTACCTAGAGCTTGCACAAAACCACGCCTGTCACTCCATCTCTCTATGTTGTTATTTGTAATCGAAATCAGCAGAGCACCTCACACGTGTCCAGCACATTTTGGTCCCTTTCAAGCCTGTGAGCTGGGTGCTGGCCCTCACTGGACCCTCAGAAGACCTAAGGTTCAAAGAAACTAACTGATGAATGTGTCTGTGTTTGACAAATGGGGGTTGTGAACAACCTGGAGAGGAAGGGAGAACTAGAGTTTCCTGATGCCTTGCAAAATGCTCTCTGCTACTCTGCTCCCATCTTAACACAGATGACTGAGAGTGAAGCCATGTGATCTGATCGCCAGCTGTAGACTCTGCCACTTCCTAGCTGCTCACCTTAGGCAGATAACAGTTCTGAACTCTGGTTCATTATCTATAGAATGGTTATTATAGTTCCTGTCCAGCCCCCTTCACTTCATCTCAGTTTATTAATAAGATGGGAGGTGGAAAGAGGAATGGGACATTTATTTTGTCGACACCAAGTGCCAAGTGCAGCACTGGATACGCAACCTGCACTGTCATTCCTGATTCCCAAATAAATATGCTCTGCCCTTGTGATCATGAGACAGTGATCTTGAAACCACCTGGTCTGTCACACTCGTTATATGTGTGTGCTCAGCACTTAGCTTAACGCCTAACTCACAACAGATATAAAATGTTTGGTGGGTGGGTGGATGATGGGTGGAAAAGAGCACAATATGAGTTGTGAAAAGCTATTATCTAGCATTCTATGTTAGAAATATGCTACTCTCTCCACTTAAGGCGGGTGGTGGGGGAAGCCAAGGGAATGTCTTTTGAATCATGCATCAGTGTCAGAAAAATTCTTTTGGTGAGAGGTCTTCCTAATACTAATGCAAATATTAGTCAGGGTCAGAGGAAAGAGAAACCACTTAAAGTATTTATAAAAGAGAGACTTTAATACAGGGAATCATTTCTACAAGGGATGGAAAAACCAAGAAGCCAGAAGAAGACAGAGAAGCAGTCCAGAAATTAACAACAGCAGAAAGCCACCACCATGTCAGGATGGAGGGGCAGGGAGAGGGGGTGCTTCCCAGATAGAAGGAGTCTGTGAGAGCTGGAGATACAGCCACTGCCTTAGACACTGGCAGAGAGGGAGATAAATACTCTGCTTTCTCCATTCACCCTCCAATCTAGCACCTTCTAGCTGCCAGAGAAGCTTGGAACACTCAGCCTGCAGGGGGGTCCTCGCTATCACCCCTGAAAACCCTGTGATATGAGCAGGAAAAGGGCGACAAGGGTCTGAGGACAACCAGCCCAGGCCTGGCATAGCCCTCAAATCAAGCCTTCCTCTTTCTCAAATAAGTGTGGGCCTATCAATTAGGTTGCTTTGGAGGAAATGTTTTTGCTTTGTGAGATCCCTGAGTGTCTCCCATAACATCTTATTTATTCCTCATAGAGACCTGGTAAGGTAGCTTCTACAGTTTCTAAATTCTATGCAAAGTAACAGAGATTCCGGAAGTTTCGGTGACTTGCTCAAGGCCACACAGCTGCACAAGGACAGAGCAGGTTTCGAACCCGGAGCTGTGCATTCCAGTTCTCCGGCGTGTTCCCAGCTGTTTCGAGGGAAAGGCAGTCTCATACAGAATCACAGTTCAGGGTCACCAATCTGCGCACGTATGTCAGTTAATGTTTTCAAAGGTTACAGAGTTAAAAGGCCGGATCACGCCTTGCTTTCGTTTTATGACTTTTGGTGATAACTTTTATGAGGCTGATGATGGCTGGACTGAATTTATGATCACATGGGATCAGAAATACCAGGTCAACTGGATTATAGGAGCACGTCAGGAAAAAGAAAACACAGGTAGCATTTATCTTTTTTTAAGAAAAGTGATCTCCATTTCAAATTTGGTTTGAAAATGACCTAGAGTATTCTGCCCATGTTAAAGAGATCAAGGTAAGAGAAGGGATGTATGTAGAGTCTCATGTACGGAAGACAGAAAATCAAGAATGTAAGTAATATGTGTGCTAGGATGACCTATATCTTCAAATTCCCTCAGCCAGGAGTGGTGATCAGAGTCTGCATTGGTGCTGGGCTCCTTTTTCTGAAGCCTCTAATTAGCTAGCTGATTTAAAAATTAAGAAGCGGTGCTTATCTCAAAGAGTGAACCATCAAATAAGAAATGTCCACAATTACTAGTATCTAGCTGAGCTGGACCTCAAAGTAGGTAGAGGAATCTGAGGCCATTTGGAAATCCTGATACTTGAGAATATCTCCGTGGTTGGCCTGCAACACAGTACCTAAAATTACCTCTCACTAGAAGCCTACTGGGTTAAGACCTGGTGTCCAGGACGAAGGTGCACATCCATTTTCTGCCAAGGATAATACAGAGAAGGATTTCCCTGTGCAGTATCAGACCAGCATAGTGAATGCACCAGATCTTCTTACAAAGCATGATTTCCGGCTGGTAAAGAAGGCCCCAGCAGAGGCAGAGTTCCCACCCAGGGCAAGAAAATGCAAAGGGGCCCCAGAGATGCCAAAAGGACAACAGAAATGTGCCTGGATGACAGAAACATGAAAATAAGATGTGTAAATAACTAATGGTCAATGTCATCATTTTATCTATTCCTCTAGTTGTCTAAGTTTTCTCAATTTTGACCATTACAGTAAAGTAAGTGGTACACGTACATGCTTTATAAATACGTATATTTGCAGAAAAAAATTTCCAGAACTTGAAACTTTTAAACTTAAACTTAATTATTTTTGGTTAAACAAGCCAATATTTAATGCGGATGGCCAGAACGTCTTTGTAATATAGAACATTCTTAACTGTATTATACTGAAATAAATCAACACTAGATAGTTTATGCTTCTGCTTCAAAATTAGCTTTGTTTTCAAGTTCATAATAGAGCATACATTTGTCATGTTTTGAAATTTCGTTTATCTTTTTTTTCAGTTGTTTTCTCTGAGTCAGATGTGTGAGAAGGAGGGGCTACTTCCAACTTTATTTCTCAAAAAGATTATGTTTTGAAGTTCTCCACAGGAGTGGGACTATACCCCTTACAGTCACTTAGATGTGTGTGTGTGTGTGTGGGGGGGTGTTTTTGGTTGTCACTATGGGATGGGGTGTCTACTGGTGGTGGTTGAGTGCCAGGGACCATCCTGCACAATGATGGGTTTTGTCATCCTAAATGTCAACAGCATCTCCTTAGGAGTACACTGTGAGGCATCCCCTGATCAGGCATCTCAAATTTGAATGCTTTCAGTGGTAAAAAAAAAAAAAAGGAGGAGGAGAAGAAGGAGAAGGAGAAGGAGAAAGAAGAAGAAGAAGAAGAAAAATGGTTCAGCAGCTCAGAGTTGCGAGAATGTGGTACACACCTAAGGCACATGAATTCAAACTTTCTTGAACATTGTTTTGACCACACGAACATTTCCTTAAGCAAAGTTCTTGTGGACCTCCAGTTGCTCCTTCTCTTTCACTTCCAATTGCTTTGGAATAATTTTCAAGACAAAAGTAAAAGAAGGACTCATTCCACCGTCCTCCCTTGACCCTCTTCCTCCTCCTTCTTTCCTAGACATGTAGTTAACTGCGCCAGAAAAGATGGACAGAAACTGCTCTGTCCTCCTCTAGGAGTTCAGTGCCATAAAGGCTATAATTAAAATAACAAAATGAGTGGGGGAGAGTCAGACTACTTGTGCCCGTGAGAAATGTAATTAATTAAAACCTTTAAACCATAAACTGATGATAGAAGCTTCAAGCCTGTTTTCTCATTCATTCTTCTGGACCTCTTCTGTTTTGCAATTTTACAACAAATCCTTATAAGTTGGTAGACATACGAATGATGGCTACTGGTTTTTGAACACCTACCATATCCCAGTTCTCCATTCAGTCCTGTGCATGCATTAGCTTATTTAATCTTCAGAGCTAGGTGCATTCTCACCTGTCCATGAGCTCAAGGAATGTGGACAACATTTTATGAGTAGCAAGAAGCAGTGCAGGAATTTGGAACCAGGCCTGTGACCCCAAACTGGTCCTCTTAAGAGCTATGTGGCACTGAGGTTTGTCAGTACATGTGAGATCCTATGTGCCTCAGCCATCTTCATCTCTCCATTTAGTCACCTTCTTCTACACCTTTGAACAGTAGTTCATGGATGAATGCACATATGCGCCCTGATAGGGAGATACTCTAAACAGCGATGGTTCATAATCCTTTTTCCTCAGCAATAAAACCCAAGAGACTTGCATATGGGAAGTTTTTTCTTAAATTATTTGTACCAAAAATCTGTTCTGAACTGAAGTCATTTCACAAAAAAACAAACAAAAAACACCTTACCTTCAATAGTTGGATACTGTTTGTAGTTTTTTTTTTTTTTTAAATCCCATTTAGTGTGAATTTCTATTTATTTAACTGCAGAAATATTAAGGTGTTTGAATTTGGGGTGCTGCTACAGATGTATATGTACTGTATTACCTTTCTAAAATTTCCCATCAAAAACCCCATAAAATCTTGAATTAGGGATTACTAATCTGAAGTTTGAAAGAGCTAAGTTATAATGACTAGATACTGTTAAAACTATGTTTATGAGTGGTAGGAAGCAGTGGTGTGTGGGAGTTGGTTTGTACTGGTTTGCAGAGAACTGATTGTTAAAATCTCAGAAATTTTGTGAGCCAGCTGATGTCAGGTTATTGGTGGGAATATTTATACCACGGAAATTAGCAAATGCTACAAATCAAGGCCTCCCTCCTTTCTATCCCCCCAGCGGTTGTTACACATCTACCAAGCATATCACTGGAACCAGATGAGATAAGAAAGGAGAAAAAAAGTCACACTATGAGCTAGTCCCAGTCTACTTTTCTGTATAAGTTGGAAGATGCATCAATGGGGCAATCTCAATTTTACAAGTGTTGTGAAGAAGACCAAGATGTGAATTTCCTCCCTTATTTCTCCCCCACCTCTCTTAGATTAAGACATAAAAAATAGTAGGAGTTAGAGATGATTCACCAAAGGCCACCGAAAACACCGTCCCCCCTGAAACGGTAAGCAGGGGCAGAGGCTGTGCAGAGGTCCAATGAATGACTCCACCTATGGTGTTGGCTGGTCACAGGGATTCCTAGGTCCCCTCCCTCTTCATACTCAAACAAGCAAGATGTTTGACCTTTATTTGCCATGGGGAGCATATGGGTTGAAGGAAGGGCACGTGGGAGTCTCAGTTAGTTCCCAAACTAAAATGTATTTGGAGGGAAAAGATTTGTAGGCCAAAGAAACCCTTGCGGGTTGCTCCTTTCAAATGGAGATAAGTGATTATCTAGTTCTCTTTTCTTCTATACATCTTCAGACTTAACCCTACTTCCTGTGAAGAATGTTATATTCAAGATCTGAAAGCATGTACTGTAGACAGGAATAAAAAAGGAAACTGAATCATTACAGAGAACAAACTGATCATCAGAAAACGGAAAAGCGCCATAATTTTCCTTATTCATTAACTCCAAAAAAAGGTCTTTGAAACTGTAAATTGGCAGTGCTCTTTCAGACATAAGGTCATTTTAGAGATAATTATCTAGGGCCATCACTGAAGTCTCTATAACAACTCTTTAGAAACTGCTGGCAAATTTTGAGACTTGGGATATTCAGGAGAATGCTATTCCTTTTTTTCATTTCCATATATTTTTTGAAGAATTTTTTTAAAAAACACCTTATCCAAAGGAAAACGCTAGAAGAAAAAGTTCCAGTGAAACCAGGTTGTTCTCTAATCAACTGAAAATAATCTAGAAATGGATTTCCATTTTACATATTTAATAATTTGAAACATGAACTTTTAAATATAGCTCCTATAAATATCGATCCTATAAGACGAATGCAAAATTTAAAAGATTAAATCCCATGAAGTTCTCAAAAAAATTTTTCTTTTGAATGAAGAACCTTGTTCTTTGAAAATAAAAGACCTAAAATTGAACACTTTAATAAGAGTTTGATCGTGAAAGAAGCAGTCACTGGCAGGTTCATAATGCTCAGTCTTGGAAGAACAGTGTAATGATGTGGGGACTGAAGATGAATTAAATAATAAACAAAGAAAGATTTGATTTATGTTTTATCTTTGGGAGCCTTTTGAAAAGTGAGAATTGAATATGATATCATTCTAACTGTATCTTTATGGTTTTCTAAAATTAGCATGATCAAACTTTCTGATTTGCTAAAATATTATGGTAAACTGCATTTTTGTCATATGCACAATATATAATAAAATAACTCAAACTATTTTTTTCTCCAAATTTCTTTGTTAACTTAGGAACAATTTTATTCATTATTTTCATTATTCATTATTTTTTAGCACTACTGACACAGAGTATCCTGGATAAACGTGGGAGTTATTAAAAATAAATTAAATATTTATATATATATATTAGGTCCATGGTGATATACCCAAAATATTTAGAAACACATTTTAAATCATCTAAAGATTGTTGAAATCTGTTTCATTTGTGGGAATCATTCTCTTCAGAATAAAAATAAAATCCACTCCCATCACAACCACATTTGCATACATATTACTGTGTCTCTGTACAGGTCCATTCTTCTTTTGTTTTTTTCTTTCAGTTTCTAAGTCTTCTTTCCCCTAAAAAAAAAAAAAAACCAGCTTTATTCACATTATCAAATCCTTATTCCCATTTGCTTAATTCAGCAAAATTCGATTATATAATATGACCATATTGTGTATGAGTTCTCAGATGTTCCACTTTCCTTTGGAATTTTGTGATAGAACAAATTAAACCAGAAGCCAACGAAACCATGCTTTTTTCTGAATATGCAATCTTAGAAATTATTCTTTTAAAAATTAATTTATTTGTTTTTATTTGTTTTTATAATTTCCCTCAGCTTATTCACCATAGTTGGACAACTCATTTAGGTAGAGTCAAAAGCCTCCTAATATCTGAAAAGAGATGTGACAGGTGATGGAAATCCCACAAACGACATGGACTCAGCTGCATGTGTAATCGCCTTCGTAAGGCGATTAACTTCAGGCCTGCTCAGGATGCCAGCTCAGCTGCAAAGTTACTTTTTCTGTAATTACAGGACTTTGTTTATGAAGGACCCAATTTCACGGTCAGTTTCCAGCAACCAGACACTTTCCTGAGAGTTGATTCTCACATTCCTAGCCAGATGTTTTGTTCTCCTATTTCTTTTAGGAAATGTATCCTTTCACCTTTCAG